>JAEAOA010000713.1:487500-800000 GCA_016746295.1 Potamilus streckersoni
TGACAGCCAATCTCGCTTTACTTATTGATATCTCCTTTGATTTCTTTTTGGTATTCAGAAAAAAGATGTCACGAAGTAAATTTATTCCTTGTCAATAATGTCTCAGGGTTCATAAGGTGTACACCTTTTTATGTATTTTATTTCTTCAATTAAATGTGCAAATCATATTTTCCGACAAGTATTTACCAGCTGTTGGGTTTGGGTTTTTCTTCTAAGGAATGTCAATAGACTACCCAACAATACTGTAATTAAAATGATTTTCCGCAACTTTTAAATGAAATGAATACATTGCAGGCCAATGTTTCCAGTGCTCTGTTGTAGCAGATATGCAATGCTCTGTTGTAACATGTATTCAGTGTTCTATTGTAGCAGATATCCAGTGTTAAGTTGTAACAGATATCCAGTGCTCTTTTGTAGCAGATATCCAGTGTTCTGTTGTAACATGTATTCAGTGCTCTATTGTAGCAGATATCCAGTGTTCTGTTGTAGCATGTATCCAGTGCACTATTGTCGCAGATATCCAATGCTCTGTTGTAGCATGTATTCAGTGCTCTGTTGTAACATGTATCCAGTGCTCTATTGTAACAGATATCCAATGCTCTGTTGTATCATGTATCCAGTGCTCTGTTGTAGCAGATATCCAATGCTCAGTTGTAGCATGTATTCAGTGTTCTATTGATCACCTATAACGAGACATAACATTAGTCGTGGACAATTATTGGTCTCAAAGAAATGCATATCAAGAGTTTATTTTTTTTAAATCTTGCCTTTATTTTGTATTACCATTCATTAGAAAATTTACAAATGGATGGAACTAAACTAGCCTCTATATGTTCCATTTACTGGCAATCAAATAATTCGTACATCACAGGAAACAAGGCATGCATCCATACAGACTATCGTGAATACGACGTCATCAAATTCATAAAAATATAAGTAACAGAAGAGAATTGGAACAAAAGATAAGAAGACTCCATAGAAAGTAAAAGAGATAAGTAAATCGAACAGTAGAATATGCTCATCCTCAGTAAGTGAATAATCAATGCCACTAATGCCGTAAGTAGGAGGTAAGACAATAACTGTTAATGGCTGAAAATTGCGCCATTCAATGATTTGGTTTATTTTTATGTGCTTGAGATGTTATGTATGCTGACATGTTACTGGCAAAATTGACACGACGTCAATTATTTATTTTGACATCTACAGTTACATCTCAGATTACTGAGGGGTAATAATGAGTTTGTTATTGCACTTTGAAAAATAATGTGATGTCTTTTTACACTTTGGCGAATATGACTTTTAAATTGTGGATTGAGCTGGACTATTGTGACATTGTCTTCAATTTAAGCAAATTCTAATTGAATGGTTAGAGGCATGAAAGGTTGAGCCTATAAAGCAACATCTGTAATAAACTGTTTTGCATACTACTTGACGTGATGGTGGTCTGAATGAATAAATAGAGAAAGTTGGAAAGGGGGTGAGTTGATATTTAATATAATAAGTCCATTTATTTTAAGGGTTTGGTTATTATAAATTCCAATACAGTATGAAGACCGAAGAATATAACTAATTAGAGTAACATATGCGGGGGCATGATTGAATTGAAATCATCATAAACACCTGGGGTGATTAAATATCTTGGTATTCATATATCCACGTTTTCTATATTGTACGTTTCTTTCCTTTTTACCGGAATAATATCTTAATCCCTACATTGATACAATAATCTCTGTACTCGCGTTTAAGTAAAATCCAACTGTACGAGGCATTGACCCAGATATGCTGGCGCATAATGCTCTTGCAGAATACGCTAATGCAGTTTATATGAAGTAATCAGTACAGCATCGACCTTTACCTGAGAGTGCATCGTGGGCCGGCAGATCGGTGTGCGAATATTTTAATGTTCGGCTCGACTTTTGGACACTTAAATACGGTTTCTCGTAACGAAAGACTCGGTCGCCTTGGTTATGAACATAGAATCCCTTTAGATAACAGGAAAGGCGTGGAACTAAGGTGTGGCTTAAGATTTTATTCGTACGTATAAATATTTATATATGGAAATAAATAGCTTAAATATAAATAAATGCTTTTCTTCAATACACCGACGCAATATTTAGTGCAGTTTGTGCTGGATGGGCAACTCACATTTTCGTCTAAATGTGCGTAGAATCGCGCGCCTATTCTACGATCGTGACAGATTTTCTGTCTCACAATATTTGTACCAAGAGGGTATGCAGACACGCATAAAAACATACCTTTAGACAAATCACAGACATTAGTAAACACCGATATAAAAATGTCGTGGTATATAAAGATTTTTAATTTAATTTTATTTTTGCTGGATAAGGTGTATTCAAATTACACTAATGTGCCAACTTGTAGACATGATAGTGTAAGGGAGTTAACTCCTGTAAACCAATCAGTCTGTAAAGTCATCAAATACTACGGTAACAGTTTGTTTAGGACGCACAGGTAACTAAAAACTGACACTGCAATTTTCATACAGTGACTAGAACTTGACATTTTGCAAATGTCACATTTTCAGTGCACATTTTGTTGTTTAAATCATTCTCTGAAAATTGAAAAAAAGATATATATATATATATATATATATATATATATATATATATATATATATATATATATATATATATATATATATATATATATATATAAGTACAGTTCTTGTATCTATTGGTATATCTCCATGCTAAGTACATATTTTTCGTCCAATTGTACACTGTTTGTCGTATACATTTGTACATCTCCGTAATTGTTCATCTCAGTGTTAAATACCTAGTTATCTGCAGATACGTGTACTATATATACACAAATACACACATACACATACATACATACATGCATACATACATACATACATACATACATACATACATACATACATACATACATACATACATGCATGCATGCATGCATGCATGCATGCATGCATGCATGCATGCATGCATGCATACATACATACATACATACATACATACATACATACATACATACATACATACATACATACATACATACATACATACATACATACATACATACATACATACATACATGCATACATACATACAAACATGAATACATACAAACACACATACATACATACATCCATACATACATACATACATACATACATACATACATACATACATACATACATACATACATACATACATACATACATACATACATACATACATACATACATACATACATACATACATACATACATACATACATACATGCATGCATGCATACATACATACATATATACATTCATACATACATACATACGCAGGCACGCACGCACACACACACAAACATACAGACAGACAGACATACATACATACATGCATGCATGCATGCATGCATACATACATACATACATACATACATACATACATACATACATACATACATACATACATACATGCATACATGCATACATGCATACATGCATACATGCATACATACATACATACATACATACATACATACATACATACATACATACATACATACATACATGCATATGTATGTGTAGATTGATGATTGTTTGGAGTCAACCTAATACTTCTAGATACAATAATCACATTGTTTGCACAGACTCCTATAACAGTGTAACACCGGAAGTCATTCATTTGTTAACAATAGTTATCGCAATAACTTTTAAGTGTCTGTATTCAGAATTGCATATTAAAATAATTTTAATAAAAGTATGTAGATCAAATTAAATATGTAGTGTGTACAGCAACAGCAGTAATAGACATGTTTCTTTAATGTGAAATTCAAAATGATTCAATAAAGTTGTTCTAAAGTACAATGCAGTTCCCAGAGGGGAAAGAAGTAAGGCAATTTTGTGTGTGTGTGTTTGTGTGTGTGTGTGTGTGTGTGTGTGTGTGTGTGTGTGTGTGTGCGCCAAGTGAGAATTTTTTATTAAATCAAATGTGTCTACAAATAAAATATAGATCTGCTTCATGGCCTAAGACAGACATTGTTAGTGATACATCCAATATTTTAAACATTTTCCTTGCCTTAGTTTTTTTCTTTAGCTAAAAATCTGACTGTTACTAGCACATAGCATAGTTATGATGTATATCTATGTAAAGTTTCAACAAAATCTCTTAGGATTTAAAAGCCTTAGATGGAAAAGAGCTCATAGAAATAAAAAGAGGCAACAGCGTTAAAGTTTTGCTTGTAGCATATTACTTAATCCTGATTTATACTTCACACAAGATTCAAGTACATATAATTGGCATTTTTCAAAGTTTCGTAGCACACAAGAAAAAAGGGTCGCAGGGACTGATATTTCCTTGTCACATCATTGATAACGGAGCAAAACACCCTCTCAACATCACTGAAATACAAAAAAAAAATATACACAAATGAGCAATGGATAAAATGTTTTAAAATATCATTGTTTAAACATTTTTTCTCTTATTCTAAATATTAGTTCTATTATAAATGATTAATTTCTGATAATGAGATTTGTTTAAATAAAATATCGTTTTGAATATAACCAATAATATTTATAATAATGACATATATATCTGGTCATAACGGTATAAACTATTTGTATACGTGCCACTTAGGGGATTACATAGTTTACCAACACAGCAAGTCAATACTTTGTATACGTGTCACTTAGGGGATTATATAGTTTACCAACACAGCAAGTCGATACTTTGTATACGTGTTACTTAGGGAATTACATAGTTTACCAACACAAGTAATTACTTTGTGCACATGTTACTTAGGGGATTACATAGTTTACCAACTCAGCAATTTAATACTTTGTATACGCGTCACTTAGGGGATTATATAGTCTGCCAAGACAGCAAGTCGACACTTTGTATACGTGTTACTTAGGGGATTACATAGTTTACCAACACAGCAAGTCAATACTTTGTATGCGTGTCACTTAGGGAATTACATAGTTTACCAACACAGCAAGTCAATGCTTTGTATACGTGTCACTTAGGGGATTATATAGTTACCAACACGACAAGTCAATACTTTGTATACGTGTCACTTAGAGGAATACATAGTTTACCAACACAGCAAGTCAATACTTTGTATACGTGTCACTAAGGGAATTACATAGGTTACCAACACAGCAAGTCAATACTTTGTATACGTGTCACTTAGGGAATACTGAGTACATAGTTTACCAACACAACAAATCAATACTTTGTATACCTGTCACTTAGGGGATTCCATAGTTTACCAACACTGCAAGTAAATACTTTGTACACTTGTCACTTAGGGGATTACATAGTTTACCAACACTGCAAGTAAATACATTGTATGCGTGTCACTTAGGGGAATACATAGTTTACCAACACTGCAAGTCAATACTTTGTATACGTGTTAATTGCGGAATTACATAGTTTACCAACACAGCAAGTAATTGCTTTGTATACGTGTCATTTAGGGGATTCCATAGTTTACCAACACAGCAAGGCAATACGTTATTGCTTTGTATCTATAAATAAATCCCCACCCAGAATAACCCAAGAGAAAATAATAAAATAAATCTTAGGCTTTCCTCGTTTTCAGGATGGAAGCAAAATTTATAAATTGAAATCTAGACACATAATAAACCATGCACGCAGTCAACACGAAACATGGGTTGAAAATGGGTGTATAGCAATATTGTTAGGGTTAGGGTTGAGAATGGGTGTATAGCAATAGGGTTAGGGTTGAGAATGGGTGTAAAGCAATAGGGTTAGGGTTGAGAATGGGTGTATAGCAATAGGTTAAGTGACAGTACTTTGATAGGCCCTATATATTTGTGTCTACTTAATGCAGTTTCTTACTAAATAGAAGAACGGAAGGCGAGACATCGATAGAATGTTTATTCACTATCCTTACGATTGCACGTGTTGAATCATATATGTCGTCACTGTCCTTACGATTACACGTGTTGTTTTATTCATGTCGTCACTGTCCTTACAATTGCACGTGTTGAGTCATTCATGTCGTCACTGTCCTTACGATTGCACTTGTTGAGTCATTCATATCGTCAATGAGACACTTTAAGCGAATATAACTCAATGTTTAAAAGAAGAAAATATATCAATAATAAACGTCAATTGTAATATATCACTGGATATTTTCAATAAAAGTATCATCAATTAAAAACATCAGCTGTAAAATATTGGAGCATATTTACAATAAACCCATAAATTAAAAACATCAGCTGTAATACATCACACGATAGTTTATATAAAATCAATTTTATGTTTGTATCTTATTCTTTTGCGTGATAGTGTTATTGCTTGGCATACTGGTTAATTTCACTTGGAACCAATAAATGTACTAATCCATACAAGTGAGTAACAACCTTAATTTTTTCAATGATTCGCACCTTTGCACTTGAATGCACGCGTGACACGTGACCCTATCAATTAATAATATGCCAATGGTTTTTGTTATAAATGCACGAATATAAAATGGCAACATAATGTTGTTTTGCCATTTACAACGATGATTATGTGCTCTTGCTCTCTGTACCTAAAAAAATCGAATTAGCTTTTCCCAAAATGTGTATTTTCTTTTATCCTTTTATGTATTAAAATGTCAATGCAATAAACTGCGCGTTTTTCTCCAACGCGAAAGGGGCGTAAAAAGGTACTCGAATTTATTTTAAAATGTATTTTACGCCGTATCCGGATGGCTTGCATTTTTAATGTTAAAAGACAACTGTGAACCGAGTTATTTTCCTATGGTACTAATTTCTTTGTTAGTTCTTATTTTATCGTTGTTGTAAGGTTTAACGCCATTTTTCAGCACACGATAGGCGGCCAGTATACAAGGTGGAGTAAGCACCTGGGACAACCCCAAAAACAACCCTAAAAGTAGTCACATTAGCCGAGCAAAAGACTCGAATCCACGCAGACAAGTGAGACGGCAGTGATCCGTAACGGTGAGCGCTTTATACCATTCGGTCACTAGGTGCTTCTTTAGTGGTTGGTACAAAACCACAATTAAAGAACAAATGAAAAAGGATCCTTCTGTACTAATAATAAAGTCCATTTTTTCTGTACATATAAAATAACCAGTCTCTCAATCATGGATTCGAAGGATCAATGAAACGAGAAATATGATTATATTGTCTACAAATATAAATGGATTCACATTGCTTAAGGGGAAGACAAATGGATGTTATAGCAGTGCTTAAAAAGTGAAAAACACATATAATGTTCAGTTCAATAAGTATTTGTCTGGGAAATCTCTTATTGCGGTGTTCTGAAGACGGTCCATTATTACAAACACATCAAAATAATTAATTTTTGTTTGAATCCTGAACGATTATTATGTGATTTTGCTTTTAATTCAAGTAAAACAAATAATAATAACATTTCCTAAATGTGATTTCTGTCTTCTAATGCATGTATTAGCAGGCTAAAATAATGACATATGAACTCAAGATGTCGTTTATAATGGTCTATTGTACCTTAACTTTATACGCGTGTCTCGTCAACTAATATATAATTGTGTACGGTCCCTTAACTTTATACTGGTGTGTTTCGTCTACTAGTATATAATGGTCTACGGTCTCATGAAAAGCTTTCCATGGCTGGGTAGGGCTGATAAAAACCATTTGAAGGCTGGGTAGGGCTGATGAAAAGCATTTCATGGCTGGGTAGGGCTGATGGAAAGCATTTCATGGCTGGGTTGGGCTGATGAAAAACATTTCATGACTGGGTAGGGCTGACGGAAAGCATCCCATGGCTGGGTAGGGCTAATATAATGCATTTGATGGCTGGGTAGGGCTGATGAAAAGCATTTCATGGCTGGGTAGGGCTGCTATAAAGCATTTGATGGCTGGGTAGTGGCTGATTAAAAGCACTTCATGGCTGACTAGGGCTGATGGAAAGCATTCCATGGTAGGGTAGGGTTAATAGAATGCATTTGATGGCTGGGTATGGCTGATGAAAAGCATTTCATGGCTGGGTAGGGCTGATGAAAAGCATTTGATGGCTGGGTAGGGCTGATGAAAAGCATTTCATGGCTGGGTAGGGCTGATGAAAAGCATTTGATGTCTGGGTAGGGCTGATGAAAAGCATTTTTGGGCAGGATAGGGCTGATGGAAAGCATTTCATGGCTGAATATGGCTGGTTGAGAGATATTTATAATGAAGTCCAACATAAGTTCAATCTTTTGTCCAGATTGGTCAATTCTAATCACTCTCAATGATATAATGCTGACATTGTTTCCGACAAATAACTCATTTTAAACGTGTTTCATAAAATTAAAGACAAGATTCGAATAAAAACAATGATTTTGATTAAATTAAATTAAGAACATAATTTTTGTAACAAGAACTACTACTGCTGCCACCACTATTCCAAAGACTAAAACAAATACTAAGACAACTACTATTACTAAAACTATTACTTATAATAGTACTTGTCTGCTAATACTACTCTTAGTAATAATAATACTAATACTATTTCCTCTACTATTACTACTACTACTACTACTACTACTACCATTATTAATGTTACTACTAGTACTACTACTAGCATTAATACTACTACCATTACTACTAATGCTACAATTACTCTTACTTCAACCACTACTACTACTACTAGTTTTACTACTACTACTATTACTGCTACTACTACAGTTACTACTACAGTTACTACTACAGTTACTACTACTACTACTACTACTACTACTACTACTACTACTACTACTACTACTTTTAATTCCTCTAATACTACTACTACAACTACTGCAACTTTTACATGCACTGCTACTACTACAACTAATACTACAACTATTCCAGCTACTGCTACAATCAGCCTACAACTAATGCTATTACAACTACTACTATTACTACTGTTACTAACACTATTATTGCTACTACAACTACTACTACTACAACAACTACTACTACTTCTAGATGTAATACTAAAATCACTACTACTACAACTTCTACTACTACTGCTATTACTAATGATGCTACTAGTTCAACTACAACTAACACTATTTCTATTATTACTACTATTACTAGTAGTATGACTGATGCTAGTATAACTAGTACTACCACTATTTCTATTACTACTACTACTACCACACCGCTGTTACTATTCCTTCTTTTAAAAGATTGTTTAATAAGTACTTATTTGATGATTGGAAAACTATTGTTAAAGTTAATAGTAAATGTTGTATAATTAATTATTGTAGAGGTAATATTTTTTAATTTTTGATAATCTTAAAGAAAATACTAGTACAGATAATTATTAAATTAATGTCAAATATCACAGATTATTGTATTTGTAATTATGAAATTATTTTTAATATGAAATTATAATAAATTATGAAATGCTAATAATAATATTAGTTTTTAATACGCATTGTTAAATTATTTGTCATGTACCTATGCTAATAATAATAACATACTGTATAGGCAATTTATAAATTAGATTTCATTGTCAGATTAGAAAAATATATATGATTTTCTAGGGATTTACTTTTAATATAAAGAATGATCAACCGAAGTCTAAAATATAATTTTAACTGACAATTTACTTTAAGACTGATTTTAGTGGCATAAATAAATGAGTCTTTTAACGTCTTGTTTTACAGAGTAGGAAAAAGGAAATGAATTCAGTGATACGTTAGCTGCGAACTATTACAACTTTGTAGTGTCTTAGCATTTCACTTAAATTAAAAAATGACCTAAATTAAATATTATGCCATTAAAAAAGCACAGTCTTCTTTATCGAAATAGTTTCTTTTCATAGATCGGATTGTTGAAGGTTATGTATCACATGTCAAAACATCTACGAGGAACATAAATCGATTATTGAAGATAGTCACAAGTCAAGCCATCCAGTAACATCATTTATCAAACACGTCAAGTATCATACGAAATGTTATAATCGTTTAAAATTGTTTTAAAATTGGTCATATGTAAAGCGATGACAATGTTTGGGATTATCATCTGTATTAGACTAATTGGCTTATCATCTCAGATTTGTAGATTATCTTGTAACTCATTTTGTAGGTTATTTATAGCTCTCATAGTCTGCTGTACGAATTATATTCTACGCTAGAAATGCTTTAGGGTTCGTTAACAATGTCACGAGCAATTGGGGTTTTTCTGTCATAAGCTCTGTGTATTTACTTAATGATGTAATTAGGAAATACTTCAGTAATATCGATCCTTTGTTGCCGGATCACGTTTGATGATTTTATCTTAAACTTTTGAAGTTAATTATAGCGAAGAAAGAAAATTCAATTGGCGCTGTTTTAAATATTTGCCCACCATCGCGTTGGTCAAATGTTCAAGATAAACTACTCTTTATGTAGATAAAATTATTTACGGTTGTCTTGAAGAAAACGTTATGCTTTCGCTCGTTGCACCTTTGTTTAGAAAGATAAAAGTTGACATTGTTCTTCTTCCTACTCGTTTTGCACTAAACCGTTTTGAAAGACTCTTTCCGTTTTTATGGGTACATACACTTAGATGTTAAGAATTTTAATCTAGTTTATATATTTTCACAGCTGACGTAAACGGATGACGTAACATTTAGATCACAGTCTCTGTGTACATGTGTTAGTCTATCTGATTTGTGTTTGAACAGATTGCATGCCATGTTTGTGTGTGCGTATGAGCGTGCGTGTGTTTGCATGCACATGTCTGTGCTTGTTTTCTTTATATTATTTTTATTATATGTTTAATTTCAAGATAACCTTGCGATGGTGTTCTCCGATCCAGCAGTCGACATGGTATGGGGATAAAATAAAGATTTAGGCATGGTATGGGGACTAAATACAGATTTAGGCATGATATGGGGATAAAATAAAGATTTAGGCATGGTATGGGGACTAAATACAGATTTAGGCATGGTATGGGGATAAAATAAAGATTTAGGCATGGTATGGGGACTAAATACAGTTTTAGGCATGGTATAGGGATAAAATAAAGATTTAGGCATGGTATGGGGACTAAATACAGATGTAGGCATGGTATGGGATAAAATAAAGATTTAGGCATGGTATGGGGACTAAATACAGATTTAGGCATGGTATGGGGATAAATTAAAGATTTAGGCATGGTATGGGGATAAAATAAAGATTTAGGCATGGTATGGGGACTAAATACAGATTTAGGCATGGTATGGGGATAAAATAATGATTTAGGCATGGTATGGGGATTAAATACAGATTTAGGCATGGTATGGGGATTGAATACAGATTTAGGCATGGTATGGTGATAAAATAAAGATTTAGGCATGGTATGGGAAATAAATACAGATTTAGGCATGGTATGGGGATAAAATAAAGATTAAAAAAAAACATCACAATTGTATTGTATGTATCATTAATTGAAATTATATCCTATATGTTTATTATAGATCTGCCCAGTAGCCAACTAACGGAGGAGGACATATGGGCTCCTGGCGTCATAGGTATTGGCGAGCCAAACCAACGGCCACCAGAAGTACTAGAGGGCTTTGAATCATCTGGGGCATCATTTATTCTTAGTACGACACTGGATGTGTAATATTTATATTAATAATCATATTTTTAGTATAGGCAGCAGGTCCACATCACATACATGTATTGAAAATGTCACAACCAGAAAGCAACACCCATATCACATACATGTATTAAAATATGTCACAACTACAAAGCAACACCCATATCACATACATGTATTAAAATATGTCACAACCACAAAGCAACACCCATATCACATTCATGCATTCAAATATGTCACAACCCTAAAGTAACACCCACATTACATACATGTATTTAAATATGTCACAACCAGAAAGCAAAACCAACGTCATATACATGTATTAAAAAATGTCACAACCAGAAAGCACCACCCACGTCACATACATGTATTAAAAAATGTCAGAACCAGAAAGCAACACCCACTTAACATACATGTATTAAAATGTCACAACTACAAAGCAACACCCAGATCACATACATGTATTAAAATATGTCACAACCACAAAGTAACACCCATATCACATTCTTGTATTAAAATATGGTACAACCACAAGGCAACACGCAGGTAACATACATGTATTAAAATATGTCACAACCTCAAAGCAACACCCAGATCACATACATTTATTACAATGTGTAACAAATGCAAAGTAACACCCATATCACATTATTGTATTAACATGTGTCTCAACCACAAAGCAACATCCAGATCACATTCATATATCAAAATATGGTACAACCACAAAGCAACACCCAGATGACGTGTATATATTAAAATATGATACAACCACAAAGCAACACCCAAATCACATGCATGCATATAAATATGACACAACCACAAAGCAACACCCAGATCACATGCATGTAATAAATATGGTACAATCACAACGCAACAATTCTTTGATTTACACAATGACTCTAACTTTTAAAGATGTTGCTTTATAATGATAAAAATTATGTAGGCTGTTTTTATTATTGATTTCTAGACAAAGTTATACAAACTTGGTTCTATTTTCATTACAATGAAATTATGAAATTGCATAAGCCTTCTCAGGTTATCATGCATCTGATATTGAACAGCAAAGTGAAACTCAGTTTCTAGATCTGTACAAAAGGGCAGCCTTTCAACACAAGACCTATTTTTACTTTTGTCTATATTTCCCACTTTGGGAAATGTCCAATTTCTGATCAAACCCAGCAAGTTAACTCTGTGTAAACAGTTTAAACATTAAAGTATAGGCAACACCGATCCTGTATGATCGTATTATAGAAACGTAATCTATCCTCAGAATTGTTGAAAAATATACTTATAATGTTGTTTGAACATAACGAAAAAGGGTTTCTCATCACCCACATATTGATTAACTCAAAAATATCCCACTCCATATTAAACGGTAGACACTTAATTGTGTTCGCCCCATGCAAAATGTTGGTTACAGCTTGAGTTTGGGAAACTGTCAACAGTTCTCTTGAATAATTTGATCCAATACTTAAGAATATTTATATATCTTACTACCTGCATTGACATTCTACCCATTCCATTCTAAGTCTTACTACCTGCATTGGCATTCTACCCAATCCATTTTATGTCATACTACCTGCATTGGCATTGTACCCAATTCATTCTATATCCTACTTCTTGCATTGGCATTGTACCCAATCCATTCTATGTCCTAATACCTGCATTGGCATTCTACCCAATCCATTATATGTTTTACTAACTGCATTGACATTCTACCCAATGCATTCTATGTCTTACTACCTGCATTGTCATTGTACCCAGTCCGTTCTATGTTTTACTACCTGCATTGGTTTCCAACCCATCACATTCTATATCTTACTAATTGCATTGGCATTCTACCCAATTCATTCTATGTCTTACTAACTGCATTGACATTCTACCCAATCCATTCTATGTCTTACTACCTGCATTGGCATTGTACCCAGTCCATTCTATGTTTTATTACCTGCATTGGTATCCTACCCGTCCCATTCTGTCTTAATAATTGCATTGGCATTTTACCCAATTCATTCTATTTGTTACTACTTGCATTGTCATTCTACCCAATCCATTCTATATCTTACTACCTGCATTGGCATTGTACCCATTCCATTTTATGTCTTACTACTTGCATTGGCGATGTACCCAGTCCATTCTATGTCTTACTACTTGCATTGGCATTGTACCGATTCCATTCTATGTCCTAATAACTGCAATGGCATTCTACCCAATCCATTCTATGTCTTACTACTTGCATTGGCATTCTACCCAATCTATTCTATGTCCTAATACCTGCAATGGCATTCTACCCAATCCATTCTATGTCTTACTACTTGCAATGGCATTCTACCCAATCCATTTTATGTCTTACTACTTGCATTGGCATTCTACCCAATCCATTCTATATCCTAATACCTGCAGTGGCATTATACCCAGTCCATTCTTATGTCTTACTACTTGCAATGGCATTCTACCTAATCCATTTTATGTATTACTACCTTCATTGGCATTCTACCCAATCCATTCTATGTCTTACTACTTGCATTGAAAGTCTTCCGAACTCTTTATAGATAAAGTCATTTAGAGTGTATTTCTTAATACCAATGATATATTTATAAATAACGTAATATCTACAGCTTCAGTGTCTTTTGCTTCGTAGAAACCCCAATACTTCCGACCACTAATTCAAAATTAATGCTATTTGAATGTCAGATATTTAGCATGGATATTTTTAAACAGTTTACAAAACCGAACAAGCCGTCTTCAAACTACAAATTGAGTTTGTCGCTAGTTCTGTTAGCATTTATTGACATATATGCCATGAATATTTGCAAGAAAACACATCCATGATGTCTATAATACGGTTCCATCATGAAATCATCAAAATACCAACTTTCCCATCATCTCAAATATCCCCCTTTTGGACAAACTACTTTTTCAGGTCTGTTTTTTATTCCTGATGTTGCAGTATTATTTTATTCTATTTAGAGAATTCTTTGAAGTTGAGTTACAGTTTCGGCAAAGGCAAGCAAGTCATCAGCATATAACAGCGTATAACAATTCACAAATTCTAATGTTACACCGTAATTCTATGTAATATTTACAGATATGTATTGATGGGTAATATACATGGATGTGTAATATTCTTAGATGTGATCTATGCTTGAATGTGTAATATACCTTGATATGTAATATACATGGATGTGTAATATACATGGATGTGTAATATTCTTAGATGTGATGTATGCTTGAATGTGTAATATACCTTGATGTGTAATATACATGGATGTGTAATATACATGGATGTGTAATATACATGGATGTGTAATATTCTTAGATGTGATCTATGCTTGAATGTGTAATATACCTTGATGTGTAATATACATGGATGTGCAATAATCCAAAATGTGTAGTTTTCATGGATGTGTAATATTCATAAATGCGTAATATTCATAGTCGTGTAGTATTCATGGATGTATAATATTTCTAGATGTGTAATATTCCTAGACGTGTGATATTGCCAACCAAACTGTAAAGATGCAATTATCAGAAGGAATAATACTTTTAATGAAATCACAACAATTACATTGGACAACGATTACACTGACGTAATCTAACACTTAGAAATGATTACTCTTTGCTAAACATTTTTATGCTTTGTTAAAGTTTTTCTTAAATGAATTTAATTTGTCAATTTAGATCAGTCGGAAACAATTCTCCACAATTAACGTACTTGGAAAGGCGAATCAAGTTGTACACTAATCTATTTGCTATATAGCTTACATAAATTACAAATTTCATATAATTGTCTTTTTTCTCTACTATTGGATACAATCAGATTTAAAACAATCCCATTCTGTTACAATTTTAATTTTAAATCAATTTACAAAACGCTAAAGGAACTAAAAATATCCATTATTTTCATATGCAGTTTGCAACGAATTTAAGACAGAGACGGCAATAAAATCAAAGTATTTGTGGTACAAAATGAGATCTAATAGCCTTGGATATAAATTTTCTGGTATATAACAACAAGTAGTTAACGAGTTTATGTTTATTCTTTACTAAAGTGTTTGTATAAGTAGTTTTACCGCAATTGAAAATGTCAATAACTCATATAGACTAATATACTACATTTCAAACAGATTGGCTTAGTAAATCCTTTTATTTGTGAAGAGGTACTGCACCAACGTAGAAACAATTTGCATCAACCTACAACGATTTGGGGCACGTAAATATTAAAACTTATCACGTGATATGAAATAACTACTTTGCCCCATAATTCAATGAAAAGATTTTCTACTGATATCCTGAAAAACGTCATACCCACAATGCCATGCAGAGAATGGCTGACAATGGCGTGTTAAATGTTATCATTTGCCGTTGTCTGCTAGAGGGTATAATTCTAAACAAAATCGGAATTTCTTCACATGCACCAAATACGTGTAAGATATACTCGCTGAAACAAGTGATAGCTCTTTTTATTTAGTTACATTGCTTTCATAAAGTTTATCATATATACCTACCTTGACTGCTTTATAAATACTTTGGGATAGGTACCTATTTTAACGGCTATATAAATAAATTGGGGTACTTAACTACTTTGACAGATTTATAACTAAATTGCGATATTTACCTTCTTTGACTGTTTTATAATACAATGGTGGATTTTATACTATTACCAACTATTCTGCATCTATCTAAAACTTTTGTACTTGTTGATGCTAAAATTAAAGAATGATAACATAGCAAATTAGAGGGAATACAAACGTCTCAGGTGAAAATAATTTACATGATTTTCCTGCTTCATTTTATTATCTGCAATCTTTTATTCCCATCTAATTGAACCTTTTGCAACACGATTTTGTTTTGCGTTTAATTTACTATTCCGTTATCTTTACTGCAGTTTTTTGTATTGCTCCTATTGGTGTGTGACTGTATATGTTTACTCCTCTTCTGGTGCGACTATGTTGTATACGTGTACTCCTCTTAGGGTGTAACTCTTTATACATGTACTCCTCTTGGAGTGTAACTCTGTATACGTGTACTCCTCATGGGGTGTAACTCTATATACGTGTACCCCTCATTAGGTGTGACTGTATACGTGTATTTCTCTTAGAATGCAAACTATACATGTAATACTCTTGGGGTATGACTGTCTTTGCGTGTGCTCCTCTTTGTGTGTGACTATATACGTGTACTCTTTGTTTGTGACTCTGTATACGTGTACTACTGATGGAGTGTGACTGTATACGTGTACTACTCATAGGGTATAAATGTATACGTGTATATGGGTAAGATATTTTATGCGTGATATTGTTGTAAATAAATAAGCATCTAAATATATTCTTTTTGTCTAATAATAAATAAATAATTGGGTAGGAACACTATTATTGTTAAGTCAAAGATACCTTTAATTTTTAAAAACAAACTTCCTTTTGTAATTATATTCTCGCCCTCCTTTGACCATCGACGTGGATTAAAATACCTTCTAATAGCACACTGCAAAACACATATAGTTTTGTTCTATGTTTTCCTGTCATGAATAATTCTTATTTTTCATTGAATAGCAATTTTATGAGTCACAAAATCTGCTTTGTGTTGAATGAAGTTAAAGTTTCCAAGCTGCTTTATTTTTTTAAGTTAAATTTTATCAATACAAATCTCCAAGGCAAGATCAAAATGCTAGCTTTAGTACGAAACAAAGGTGGAATTATATTACTGTGATTCAACAAAAGACTGTTGATATATCAGCACTCCATAAGCCATAACATATATGTCATTGCTTACAGTTTTGGACCTCTTCGGGACTTGTACTTAGTTTTATTCAAGATTTTATATTATTAGGATTTGTATCGGTAATTCCTGGATTATTTTGGCATTTAATTCGCAATACCGTAAGTTCCTTTCTTCTCATTTTCACTTTGTATTCTAGGAAAATAAATCGGTTGTTAACTTTTACAAAGGATTTTTTTATTTCCCTCTTTTTCTGTTACTTATTTTAAGAGCATAGACTGTTAACAATAGAGATTTGTCTGAGGCATTTAGTGTGTTACACAGGTTATATTATATACATTTAGAGTATTGATTAGGGTAGAGAGATTTAGTGTATTGCACAGGGTAGAGAAATTTAGTGTATTGCACAGGGTAGAGAGATGTAATGTATTGCACAGGGTAGAGAGATTTAGTGTGGTACACAGGGTAGAGAGATTTAGTGTATTGCACAGGGTAGAGACATTGAGTGTGTTACACAGGGTAGAGACATTTAGTATATTGCACAGAATAGATACATGTAGTGCATTGCACAGGGTAGAGACATTTGTTGTATTGCACAAAGTAGAGACATTTAGTGTATTAAACAGGGTAGAGACATTTAGTTTATTGCTCAGAATAGATACATTTAGTGCATTGCACAGGGTAGAGACATTTAGTGTATTGCACAGGGTAGATACATTTAGTTTATTAAACAGGGTATAGACATTTAGTGTATTGCACAGGGTGGAGAGATTTAGTGTGTTACACAGGGTAGATACATTTAGTGTATTGCACAGGGTAGAGACATTTAGTGTATTGAACAGGGTTGAAAGATTTAGTGCATTGCACAGGGTATAGACATTTATTGTGTTACACAAGATAGAGATAATTAGTGTATTGCACAGGGTAGAGACATTTAGTGTGTTACACAGGATAGAAGCATTTAGTGTATTGCACAGGGTAGAGAGATTTAGTGTATTACACAGGATAGAAACATTTATTGTGTTACACAGAGGATAGAGGCATTTAGTGTATTGCACAGGGTAGAGAGATGCCTTAGAGAGATATCAGGCGTCTAATAGAGACTTATATGAATATTTAATACATAATGACTGTGCATAATAAAATGATTCCATATAAAAGCTCTTGTTTCTTCATGAGTTAACTGAGTACAAGATATGCAACCAAAATAAGAGAATGCCTGCTTTTAAAGAGTCAACAATTTTGATTTCCTTTCAGTTTTAATAGACCTTTATTAGTAGATATATTTTGCACGTGAGTAGGCACAGACGTTAAAATATCATTAAAAATGGAAATGTCTTCACTAATTATACGTTATGTCGGGTGTTTATTTGTAATTAATGCTTCTGTGTTCACGGCTTCTCTTGAAGATCAGCCGAACCAGTTTCATTGTATCTCAACCTAGACTGGCGTTATCACATTACTCAATTACAGCTGTGAAATCATTTCACCGTGCACTATATTAGTAACTGTGTGTCCTTGTTCCGTTTCTTATCTTCACTTTAAGGGTCTCTGGTCTGTGTTTATTAAAATTTAATGACTTTAACATGCGACGTTTGTATTCTCTCAAACGATTTTAAATGACTTTCATTTCAAATCGTGTGCAACTGATCAGTAATTCGCTAACGTCTTGATTCTGTTTTCATCAATATATTATCAATATTACGCACAGTTCATACCTAAAAGTAATATTCGGTCCTGCTACTTTCCTGTCAATTTGTGATCGAGTTTGCAAATTGGATATTGGGGGTGATATTGACCTATATTTCACTCTTGAGAAGTTCATCATGCAATTGGAGTGTGCATGTGTGCGTGTGTGTGCGCGCGCTCGTGAGTGTATGTGCATGTATATTTACAGTTGATTTAAGTCATTATTCTGCTTTATTAACAGTACACCAACCATAAATCTCTCTCTCTCTCTCTCTCTCTCTCTCTCTCTCTCTCTCTCTCTCTCTCTCTCTCTCTCTCTCTGTGCAACTGCATTTCTCTATCGTCTGTCTGTAGCTGCATCTATCTCTCTTCTTTTTCCAGTTACATTTGTTTCTCAATTTTCTCTTTCTGAATTTAAAGCTTTCCTAACTCTATTTCTATCTTGTGTTTTGATTTTAATTCTTTTAATTTGATGTCAGTGTCAAAAAGTACTTACTAATCAACTCTAATGCACTTCTATCAAACATAGTCTATGCCACCAATAATTGGACTAAACTAGTTGCTTTCATGCTTCGTTAAGGAAGCCATCTCTTCAGAAAGAACACATTGTCTCACAAGCTGGAGTAATACATCCTTTTTCATGGAGATTAACCTTCCTTCGGCATGATTTAAAATAAAGTTCACCACTTTAAACGACACAGTGAAAGCTTTTTGGTTTCCATATTGATTACTCAAATATGAAAAATGATACCTGGGACTCAGCAAATGCCAAAAACAAATTAATTTCAATCCCAAATAATCTTACAGTTACATCACCACTCTTAGTTGCAGTTTGACGATGTGACGAGCCTTTTGATGAATCACAATAATAAAATCCAATATGTCTTTGTTTGAATTCACTATAATTCTTATTTAAATGTTTCTGGCCAAGAACATTATTTAGAGCACATCGTATTTCCATTGATAATTTGAATAAATTTGACTTTATGGTTTGAAGTTTAATTTGATATTCAAACGATGTATTTCTTACCTAAACATTCACAAAGAAGGTGGTCTGTTGAGGTTGTTCCTACTTAAACATTCACAAGGTAGGCCGTCTTTTGGAGTTTATTTACTATTTAAACATAAGAAAGTTAAGTCGTCTTTTGAGGTTTATGTTTTAAAAACACATTCACAAGATAGGTCGTCTACTGAGGTTTTCTTCTGACTTAAAAAGTCACAAGGTAGGCAATATAGTGAGGATCATTTTCTACTTAGACATAAACAAGGTAGGTCTTCTATTGAGGTTTATTTCCTACTTAAACATTCAAAAGGTAGGCCGTCTATTGCGGTTTAGTTTCTAATTAAACATTGATAAGGTAGGCCGTTTATTGAGGTTATGTCCTATTTGAACATTCATAAGGTATACCATCTAT
Organism: Potamilus streckersoni; assembly: GCA_016746295.1. NCBI lineage: Eukaryota > Metazoa > Mollusca > Bivalvia > Unionida > Unionidae > Potamilus > Potamilus streckersoni. Next base: position 507,844 of record JAEAOA010000713.1, read on the forward strand.
TGAGGTTTACTTTCTTCTTAAACATTCATAAAGTAGGCTGTCTATTGAGGTTTATTTTCTTCTTAGACATTCACAAGGTAGGTCATATATTGAGGGTTGGTTACTTAAACATTCATACGGTAGACCGTCTATTGAGGTTTATTTTCTTCTTAGACATTCACAAGGTAGGCCATATATTGAGTTTTTTTTTACTCAAACATTCATACGGTAGGCCGTCTATCGAGGTTTATTTTCCACTTTAACATCCATAAGGCAGGTCGTCTTTTGAGGTTTATTTCCTACTTAAACATTCATGAGGTAGGCCGTCTATTGAGGTATATTATCTGCTCGAACTTTCACAAGGTAGGCCATTTATTGAGGTTTATTGTCTACTTTAACATTCATGAGGTAGGCCGTCTATTGAGGTGTTGTTTTCTACTTTGACGTTCACAAGGTAAGTCATATGTAGAGGTTTATTGTCTACTTAGACCATCACAAGGTAGGTCATCTATTGTGGTTTATATTTTACTTAAAACCCTCATAAGGTAAGCCGTCTATTGAGGTTTATTTTCTACTTAGACGTTCACAAGATAGGTCATATATAGAGGTTTATTTTCAACTTAGACCATCACAAGGTAGGTCGTCTATTGTGGTTTATATTGTACTTAAAACCCTCATAATGTAGGCTGTCTATTGAGGTTTTTTTTTTACTTAGACGCTCAAAGGTAGGTCATATATTGAGGTTTATTTTCTATTTAGACCTTCATAAGGTAGGTCGTCTATTATGGTTTATTGTTTACTTAAAATAACTCATAAGGTAGGCCGTCTATTGGGGTTTATTTTCTACTTAGACGTTCACAAGGTAGGTCATATATAGAGGTTTATTGAGGTTTTTATGAAATTGATTTTTGATGTCAGTGATTTACATTCAACTCCCAAAGGATTTAATTGTGATCGTGTTGGACTGTGTAAAATAAATCGAAATAAAAATCATGCCGATGTCGAAGCTATTTGCATCTAATTTCTTAAGTAAATCCCTAAGTATTCGTTATTTAAGAAATTATTTAGAACACCATAATAGACAAATACTTACGAGGGAAGCAGCCTACTTTGACACGCCTGGTTTTAAGTGATTACTGCTGTCTGCATTGGAATTATAACAAATATGAAAATCGGGACAAAGACAGTTATGTATATTTGTTGTCCTTAAAGATAAATTCAGCAAAAATTACACATTTGTCACGAAATAGTGTTACGTGAGTTACCTTTAATGATGTTGCCATTAAATAGAAGTCACGACTTTATCCATCAGTGGCAACTAGAACAACTATTAGTTACTTTATAAATTATATTGCATATTGTTAATAATGTTTTTTTGCATTAATTGCAACACTTCTATTACATACTATTCTAATTTACATTTTGTTCTCATTTGAAATATTCCTTAGTTTACTATTGATAGTCCTTATTTCTACTAATTGTAAAATTTCCACAAAATACTTGCTTTAGATTTAAGTCGCATACGTCCATTAGAGTATGTGCGATTAATTTACGTCTGTAAGACAGATTACGTCGTTTCTCGACGGTTGGTGTCAAATTAATGTAAAAACCCGTCAATTCAATGTGCACTACCTATTTATCAGGTAGGACAGAAGCCATGTATACACCACATTACCATGCTGTAATAGCCCGTACGTACAACGAGTGGGAATCGGAATACAAACTTGTTAGACAATTGCATATCAGCATTGCAGCTGTTTAGTCGCCCAGTGGGAATATACCACACGCATGGCGACAACCGAATTCCATGCATACGCGCTCTCTTCCGGGCATTGGGTGACTTAGACAAGAGGGTCACGAACTCATTTATTACATGCCCTGGATAAGCCAGGACACAAAGGACTCGGAAGGAAACTCTATCCTCACTTGAACATATTTGAAACTACAATGATGTACTTAAGCCAAATCGGGCCCATCTATATAAATGGACTATCCCCTTTACCAAATCTGCGTAAGAACAATCGTAATTAGTGTCATACTAATAAAATGTACATTGACAAACCTATTACAGTTTTGAATTGTGTGTATAGAAGTGTACTTTGTGTATAGAAGTGTACTTTTTGTATAGAAGTGCACATTTGGTATCGAAACAAATGATTAAATCTACGATGTCTGTGTGACCAGTTGAAGTTACTTCAGTAATTTGAAACTGATACCAAAAGATTATATTTGAATTTTAGAAGATACTCATCAAGGAGGGCTTTCAAACCAAATGGAGAAAGACTTAAGCATAAGGCATTGACCAGTAACACTAAAAAGTTTTTTTTTATCTAATGGAAAAACATTTAAGCATAAGGCATTGACTAGTAACCATAAAAGGTTTTTTTTATATAATGGAGAACCATTTAAGCATAAGGCGTTGACTAGTAACCCGGAAAAGGTTTTTTTATGTAATGGAGAACCATGTAAGCATAAGGCATTGACTAGTAACCCTAAAAGATTTTTTTTATATAATGGAGAACCATTTAGGCATAAGGCAATGACTAGTAACCCTAAAAAGGTTTTCTTATGTAACGGAGAAACATTTAAGCATAAGGCATGGACAATTAACCCTAAAAAGTTTTTGTTTTATATAATGGAGAACCATTTAAGCATAAGGCATTGACTAGTAACCCTAAAAAGGTTTTTGTTATATAACGGAGAACCACTTAAGCATAAGGCATTGACTAGTAACCCTTAAAAGGTTTTTTATGTCATGGAGAACCATTTAAGCATAAGGCATTGACTAGTAACCCTAAAAAGTTTTTTTTATATAACGGACAACCAGTTAAGCAAAAGGCATTGACTAGTAAACATAAAGAGTTTTTCTTTATATAATGGAGAACCCTTTAAGCATAAGGCATTAACTAGTAACCCTAAAAGCTTTTTTTATGTAATGGAGAACCACGTAAGCATAAGGCATTGACTAGTAACCCTAAAAAGTTTTTTTTTATATAATTGAGAACCATTTAAGCATAAGGCATTGACTAGTAACCCTAAAAAAAATTTTATATAATGGAGAACCATTTAAGCAAAAGAAATTGACTAATAACCCTAAAAAGGTTTTTTTAATGTAGTGGAGAACCATTTAAGCATAAAGCATTGACTAGTAACCCTGAAAAAGTTTTCTTATGTAATGGAAAACAATTTAAGCATGAGGCATTGACTAGTAACCCTAAAAGGTTTTTTATATAATGGAGAACCATTTAAGCATAAGGCATTGACTAGTAACCCAAAAAAATTTTTTTATATAATGGAGAACCATATCAGCATATGGCATTGACTAGTAACCCTATAAAGTTTCTTTTTGTATAAAATTGAGAACAATTTAAGCATAAGGCATTGACTAGTAACCCTAAAAAGTTTTTCTTTTAAATGTAATGGAGAAACATTTAAGCATAAGGCATTGACTAGTAACCCTAAAAAAGGGTTTCTTATGTAATGGAAAACAATTTAGGCATGAGGCATTGACTAGTAACCCTAAAAGGTTCTTTATATAATGGAGAAATATTTAAGCATAAGGCATTGACTAGTAACCCTAAAAAGGTTTTCTTAGGTAATGGAAAACCATTTAAGCATAAGGCATTGACTAGTAACGCTAAAAGGTTTTTTATATAATGGAGAACCATTTAGACATAAGGCATTGACTAATAACCCTAAAAAAATTTCTAATGTAACGGAGAACCATTTAAGCATAAGGCATTGAGTAGTAACCCTAAAGTTTTTTTTTATATAATGGAGAACCACATAAGCATAAGCCATTGACAAGTAACCCTAAAAAGTTTTTTTTATATAATGGAGAACCATTTAAGCAAAAGTTATTGACTAGTAACCATAAAAAGGTTTTTGTTAATGTAATGGAGAACCACTTAAGCATAAGGGATTGATTCGTAACCCTAAAAAGGTTTTTCTAATGTAATGGAGAACCATTTAAGCATAAGGCATTGAGTAGTAACTTAAAAAAAGTTTTTTTATATAATGGAGAACCATATAAGCATAAGGCATTGACAAGTAACCCTAAAAAGTTTTTTATATAATGGAGAATCATGTAAGCATAAGGCATTGTGTAGTAACCCTAAAAAGGTTTTTTTTTATATAATGGAGAACCATATAAGCATAACGCATTAACAAGTAACCCCAAAAAATTTTTTTTTATATAACGGAGAACCATTTAAGCATAAGGCATTGACTAGTAACCATAAACAGTTTTTCTTTATATAATGGAGAACCATTTAAGCATAAGGCATTGACTAGTAACCCTAAAAAGGTTTTCTTATGTAATGGAAAATCATTTAAGCATAAAGCATTGACTATTAACCCAAAAAAGTTTTTGTTTTTTTTATAACGGAGAACCATGTAAGCATAAGGCATTGACTAGTAACCCTCAAAATTTTTTTTTATAATGGAGATCCACTTATGAATAAGGCATTGACTAGTAACCCTTAAAAGTTTTTTTTATATAATGGAGAACCATTTAAGCATAAGTCATTGTCTAGTAATATTAAAAGGTCTTTTTATGTAATGAAGAAGCATTTAAGGAGAAGGCATTGACTAGTAACCCTGAAAAGGTTTTTTAAATAATGGAGAACCATTTAAGCATAAGGCATTGACTAGTAACCCCTAAAAAGTTTTTTGTTATATAATGGAGAAGCATATAATCATACGGCATTGACTAGTAACCCTAAAAAGTTTTTTTTTTATATAATGGAGAACAATTTAAGCATAAGGCATAAACTAGTAACCCTAAAAAAATTTTGTATGTAATGGAGAACCACTTAAGCATAAGGCATTGACTAGTAACCCTAAAGAGTTTTTTTTTTATATAACGGAGAACAATTTAGCATATGGCATTGACTAGTAAAACTATAAAGATTTTTTTTATGTAATGGGGAACCATTTAAGCATAAGGCCTTGACTAGTATCCATAAAACGGTTTTCTAATGTAATGGAAAACCATTTAAGCATACGGCGTTGACTAGTAAACCTATAAAGGTTTTTTTTATGTAATGGAGAACCTACTAAGCATAAAGGAATGGACTAGTAACCCGAAAAAGTTTTTTTTATATAATGGAGAACCCTTTAAGCATAAGGCATTGACTAGTAACCCTAAAAAGTATTTTTTTAGATAATGGAGAACCATTTAAGCATAAGATTTTGACTAGTAACCCTAAAAAGTTTTTTTAGATAATGGAGATCCATTTAAGCATAAGGCATTGTTTAGTAATCATAAAAAGGTTTTGTTATGTAATGGAGCACCATTTAAGCATAAGGCATTGCTAAGTAACCATAAAAGGTTTTCTTATGTAATGGAGAACCATTTAAGCATAAGGCATTGACTAGTAACCCTAAAAAGTTTTTTTTTTATATAATGGAGAACCATTTAAGCATAAGGCATTGACTAGGAACTCTAGATAGGTTTTTCTATGTAATGGAGAATCAATTAAGCATAAGGCATGGAATAGTAACCCTAAAAAGTGTTTTTTTATGTAACTGAACCATTTAAGCGTAAGTCATTGACTAGTAACCCAAAAAAGGTTTTCTAATGTAACGGAAAAACATTTATGCATATGGCATTGACTATTAGCCATTAAAAGGATTTTTTATATAATGGAGAACGATTTAAGCATACTAGTCAATGCTTAAATGGTTCTCCATTACATAAGAAAACCTTTTAGTGTTTTTAGTCAATGCCTTATACATAAATGGTTCTCCATTATATAAGAAAAACTTTTTAGGGTTACTAGTCAATGACTTATGCTTAAATGGTTCTCCATCAGATTAAAAAATTTTTTTTAGGGTTACCAGTCAATGTTTTATGCTTAAATGGTTCCTTATTATATAAAAAAAACTTTCAAGGATTACTAGTCAATGACTTATGCTTAAATGCTTCTCGATTATATAAAAAAATTTTTTTAGGGTTACTAGTCAATGCCTTATGCTTAAATGGTTCTCCATTATATAAAAAAACTTTTTAGGGTTACTAGTCAATGCCTTATGCTTAAATGGTTCCTTATTACATAAAAAAATTTTTTTTAGGGTTACTAGTCAATGCCTTATGCTTAAATGCTTCTTCATTATATAAAAAAAAAACTTTTTAGGGTTAATAGTCAATGCCTTATGCTTAAATTGTTCTCCATTACATAAAAAATTTTTAGGGTTACTAATCAATGCCTTTTGCTTAAAGGGTGCTCCATTACAGAAAAACACCTTTTAGGGTTACTAGAGGCATCTCCATTTTATATAATTGAGAACCACTTAAGCATAAGGCATTGACTAGTAGCCCTAAAAAGGTTTTTTCATGTAATGGAGAACAATTTAAGCATAAGGCATTGACTAATATCCCTAAAAATGTTTTTTTTTTATGTAATAGAGAACACTTTAAGCATAAGGCATTGTCTAGTAACCATAAAAAGCTTTTTTATATAATGGAGAACCATTTAAGCATAAGACATTGACTAGAAACCCTAAAAAGGGTTTTTTTATGTAATGGAGAACAATTTAAGCATAAGGCATTGACTAGTAACTCTAAAAAGATTTTTTTATATAATGGAGTACCATTTAAGCAGAAGTCATTGACTAGTAACTGAAAAAAGTTTTTTTATATAATGGAGATCCATTTAAGCATAAGGCATTGACTAGTAAACCTAGAAAGGTTTTTTAAATAATAATGGAGAACCATTTAAGCATAAGGCATTGACTAGTAACCCTAAACATTTTTTTATATACTGGAGAACCATTTAAGCATAAGGCATTGACTAGTAACCCTAAAAAGTTTTTCTTTTAAATGTAACGGAGAACCATGTAAGCATAAGGCATTGACTAGTAACCCTCAAAATTTTTTTTTATAATGGAGATCCACTTATGAATAAGGCATTGACTAGTAACCCTTAAAAGTTTTTTTTATATAATGGAGAACCATTTAAGCATAAGTCATTGTCTAGTAATATTAAAAGGTCTTTTTATGTAATGAAGAAGCATTTAAGGAGAAGGCATTGACTAGTAACCCTGAAAAGGTTTTTTAAATAATGGAGAACCATTTAAGCATAAGGCATTGACTAGTAACCCCTAAAAAGTTTTTTGTTATATAATGGAGAAGCATATAATCATACGGCATTGACTAGTAACCCTAAAAAGTTTTTTTTTATATAATGGAGAACAATTTAAGCATAAGGCATAAACTAGTAACCCTAAAAAAATTTTGTATGTAATGGAGAACCACTTAAGCATAAGGCATTGACTAGTAACCCTAAAGAGTTTTTTTTTTATATAACGGAGAACAATTTAGCATATGGCATTGACTAGTAAAACTATAAAGATTTTTTTATGTAATGGGGAACCATTTAAGCATAAGGCCTTGACTAGTATCCATAAAACGGTTTTCTAATGTAATGGAAAACCATTTAAGCATACGGCGTTGACTAGTAAACCTATAAAGGTTTTTTTATGTAATGGAGAACCTACTAAGCATAAAGGAATGGACTAGTAACCCGAAAAAGTTTTTTTTATATAATGGAGAACCCTTTAAGCATAAGGCATTGACTAGTAACCCTAAAAAGTATTTTTTTAGATAATGGAGAACCATTTAAGCATAAGATTTTGACTAGTAACCCTAAAAAGTTTTTTTAGATAATGGAGATCCATTTAAGCATAAGGCATTGTTTAGTAATCATAAAAAGGTTTTGTTATGTAATGGAGCACCATTTAAGCATAAGGCATTGCTAAGTAACCATAAAAGGTTTTCTTATGTAATGGAGAACCATTTAAGCATAAGGCATTGACTAGTAACCCTAAAAAGTTTTTTTTTTATATAATGGAGAACCATTTAAGCATAAGGCATTGACTAGGAACTCTAGATAGGTTTTTCTATGTAATGGAGAATCAATTAAGCATAAGGCATGGAATAGTAACCCTAAAAAGTGTTTTTTTATGTAACTGAACCATTTAAGCGTAAGTCATTGACTAGTAACCCAAAAAAGGTTTTCTAATGTAACGGAAAAACATTTATGCATATGGCATTGACTATTAGCCATTAAAAGGATTTTTTATATAATGGAGAACGATTTAAGCATACTAGTCAATGCTTAAATGGTTCTCCATTACATAAGAAAACCTTTTAGTGTTTTTAGTCAATGCCTTATACATAAATGGTTCTCCATTATATAAGAAAAACTTTTTAGGGTTACTAGTCAATGACTTATGCTTAAATGGTTCTCCATCAGATTAAAAAATTTTTTTTAGGGTTACCAGTCAATGTTTTATGCTTAAATGGTTCCTTATTATATAAAAAAAACTTTCAAGGATTACTAGTCAATGACTTATGCTTAAATGCTTCTCGATTATATAAAAAAATTTTTTTAGGGTTACTAGTCAATGCCTTATGCTTAAATGGTTCTCCATTATATAAAAAAACTTTTTAGGGTTACTAGTCAATGCCTTATGCTTAAATGGTTCCTTATTACATAAAAAAATTTTTTTTAGGGTTACTAGTCAATGCCTTATGCTTAAATGCTTCTTCATTATATAAAAAAAAAACTTTTTAGGGTTAATAGTCAATGCCTTATGCTTAAATTGTTCTCCATTACATAAAAAATTTTTAGGGTTACTAATCAATGCCTTTTGCTTAAAGGGTGCTCCATTACAGAAAAACACCTTTTAGGGTTACTAGAGGCATCTCCATTTTATATAATTGAGAACCACTTAAGCATAAGGCATTGACTAGTAGCCCTAAAAAGGTTTTTTCATGTAATGGAGAACAATTTAAGCATAAGGCATTGACTAATATCCCTAAAAATGTTTTTTTTTTATGTAATAGAGAACACTTTAAGCATAAGGCATTGTCTAGTAACCATAAAAAGCTTTTTTATATAATGGAGAACCATTTAAGCATAAGACATTGACTAGAAACCCTAAAAAGGGTTTTTTTATGTAATGGAGAACAATTTAAGCATAAGGCATTGACTAGTAACTCTAAAAAGATTTTTTTATATAATGGAGTACCATTTAAGCAGAAGTCATTGACTAGTAACTGAAAAAAGTTTTTTTATATAATGGAGATCCATTTAAGCATAAGGCATTGACTAGTAAACCTAGAAAGGTTTTTTAAATAATAATGGAGAACCATTTAAGCATAAGGCATTGACTAGTAACCCTAAACATTTTTTTATATACTGGAGAACCATTTAAGCATAAGGCATTGACTAATAACCCTAATAAGGTTTTCTTTTGTAATGGAAAACCATTTAAGTATATGGCATTGGCTAGTAACCCTAAAAAGTTTTTTTATATAATGGAGAACCATGTAAGCAAAAGGCATTGACTAGTAACCCCAACAAGTTTTTTTTATATATATAATGGAGAACCATTTAAGCATAAGGCATTGACTAGTAAACCTTGAGAGGTTTTTTATGTAATGGATAACAATTTAAGCATAAGGCATTGACTAGTAACCCTAATAAGGTTTTCTTATGTAATGGAAAAGCATTCAAGCATACGGCATTGACTAGTAACCCTAAAATTTTTTTGTTATATAATGGAGAACCATTTAAGCATACTAGTCAATGCTTAAATGGTTCTCCATTACATAAGAAAACCTTTTAGTGTTACTAGTAAATGCCTTATGCTTAGATGGTTCTCCATTACAAAAGAAAACATTTTTAGGGTTACTAGTCAATGCCTTTTTTGTTAAATAGTTTTCCATTATGTAAATAAAAATTTTACGGTTGCTAGTCAATGCCTTATGCTTAAATGGTTCCTTATTACATAAAAAACTTTTTAGGGTTACTAGTCAATGCCTTATGCTTAAATGCTTCTCCATTATATAAAAAAACTTTTTGGGGTTACTAGCCAATGCCGTATGCTTAAATCGTTCTCCATTATATAAAAAAAACTTTTTAGTTTACTAGTCAATGCGTTATGCTTAAATGGTACTCCATTATCTATACAAAACTTTTTAGTGTTACTAGTCAATGCCTTATGCTTAAATGGTTCTCCATTATATAGAAAAACCTTTTAACGGTTTCTAGTCAATGCCTTATGCTTAAATGGTTCTCCATTACATAAAAAACCTTTTTAGGGTTACTAGTCAATGCCTTATGGTTAAAGCTTTCTCCATTACATAAAATGGCCTTTTAGGGTTACTAGAGGCATCTCCATTTATAAAATTGAGAACCATTTAAGCATAAGGCATTGACTAGTAACCCTAAAAAGTTTTTTTTATATAATGGAGAACCCTTTAAGAATAAGGCATTGACTAGTAACCCTAAAAAGTTTTTTTTATATAATGGAGAACCATTTAAGCATAAGGCATTGACTAGTAACCCTAAAAAGTTTTTTTTTATATAATGGAGTACCATTTAAGCATAAGGCATTGACTAGTAACCCTAAAATGGGTTTGTTATGTAAGGGAGAACCAGTTAATCATAAGGCATTGACTAAAAACCCTAAAAAGGTTTTCTTATGCAACGGAGAACCATTTAAGCATAAGGCATTGACCAGTAACCCTAAAAGGTTTTTTTATGTAATGGAGAAAGCTTTAAGCATAAGGCATTGACTAGTAACCCTAAAAAAATTTTTTTATGTAATGGAGAACCATTTAAGCATGAGGCATTGACTAGTAACCATAAAAAGGTTTTCTTATGTAAAGGTGAACCATTTAAGCATAAGGCATTGACTAGTAACCCTAAAAAAAAATTTATGTAATGGAGAACCCTTTAAGAATAAGGCATTGACTAGTAACCCTAAAAAGTTTTTTTTTTATATAATGGAGAACCATTTTTGCATAAGGCATTGACTAGTAATGCTAAAAAAGTTTTTTTTTATGTAATGGAGAACCATTTAGGCATAAGGCATTGACTAGTAACTCTAAAAGGTTTTTTTATATAATGGAGAACCATTTAAGCATAAGGCATTGACTAGTAACCCTAAAAAGTTTTTTTTATATAACGGAGAACCATTTAAGCATAAGGCATTGAGTAGTAACCCTAAAAAGGTTTTTTTAAATAATAATTGAGAACCATTTAAGCATAAGTCATTGACAAGTAACCCTAAAAAGTTTTGTTTTATATACTAGAGAACCATTTAAGCATAAGGCATTGACTAGTAACCCTAAAAGGTTTTTTTTTTATAAGCATAAGGCATTGAATAGTAACCCTAAATGATTTTGTATATAATGGAGAACAATTTAAGCATAAGGCATTGACTAGTAACCATAAAATTTTTTTTGTATAATGGAGAACCATTTAAGCATAAGGCATTGACTTGTAACCCTAAAAGTTTTTTTATGTAATGGAGAATCATTTAAGCATAAGGTATTGACTAGTAACCCTAAAAAGGTTTTCTTATGTAATGGAGAACCATTTAAGCATAAGGCATCGACTAGTAACCCTAAAAGGTTTTTTTTGTATGTAATGGAGAACCATTTAAGCATAAGGCATTGACTAGTAACGTTAAAAGGTTTTCTTGTGTAATGGAGAACCATTTAAGCATAAGGCATTGACTAGTAACCCTAAAAAGATTTTCTTATGTAATTGAGAACCATTTAAGCATAAGGCATTGACTAGTAACCCTAAATTTTTTTTATATAATGGAGACCCCTTTATTGGCAATATATGTTAAGCAAATATCTGACTTTCTTGATATTCTCCATTGCCGATACCAGTCCCACATCCAAAGTCGTTGTCCTTTCTTCATCTTCTTCAATATCTTTCTCTTCATCTTCACTTTGCTGACCTGCTGTGTCTTGATTCGATGCAGCATCTGCGTACTGCAGTTATAAGCTGTCAACTTGAATCTCACGGTTCTCAAGTTGCCTTCTGCAATATGTTAGTAGCTGAGGAAGTGCAGGTCGGATGGCGGCGGATTGTGGGCCTGGGGCTTGAACATCCTAGAGTGACGAAGAGTAGTCACCGAGTTGAGTCTCTCCTCCTCTTCGAATGCTGCATGTTTCTTTCCTGCCATGGCAGTTTTCTATGTTTATTTTACATTGTGACAGTGAACCTTTCTTATTATGAAACACTAATATTAAGGTCTTCCTTTTAGGCTCCAGATAGTCATTAGGCTTTTCCTAGGACCGAATTGTCTGTGTATCCAGATATTCGCTACGCCTTTCCTAGGAACGAATAGTCAGTGTCTCCAGATAGTCATTAGGCTTTTCCTAGGACCGAATTGTCTGTGTACCCAGATATTCGCTACGCCTTTCCTAGAAACGAATAGTCAGTGTCTCCAGATAGTCGTTAGGATTTTCCTAGGACCGAATTGTCTGTGTATCCAGATATTCGCTACTCCTTTCCTAGAAACGAATAGTCAGTGTCTCCAGATAGTCGTTAGGATTTTCCTAGGACCGAATTGTCTGTGTATCCAGATATTCGCTACGCCTTTCCTTGAAACGAATAGTCAGTGTCTCCAGATAGTCGTTAGGATTTTCCTAGGACCTAATTGTCTGTGTATCCAGATATTCGCTACGCCTTTCCTAGAAACGAATAGTCCGTGTCTCCAGATAGTCGTAGGATTTTCCTAGGACCGAATTGTCCGTTTCTCCAGATTGTTGCTAAGCCTTACCTAGGAACGAATAGTCCGTGTCTCCAGGTAGTCGTAAGATTTTCCTATGACCGAATTGTTCGTGTCTCCAGATTGTTGTTAGGCCTTACCTAGGAACGACTAGTCTGTATCTCTAGATTGTTGCTCAGCTTTCCTAGGAACGAATAGTCCGTGTCTCCAGATGTTCTTCAATGGTCTTTCAGCTTTATAAGTTTGCCTCTTTGACTGCAACAGAGGAAGGACGAAGGATGATTTCAAACTATATATATATATATATATATATATATATATATACTTTATATTTATGTTATATTTATGTCCATCAACAGAAACCACTCACCCACTCATCCATGCAGACAAGGTGGTAGTGAAATAGATATAGACAAGGATTAAATAAGTCATTTACGGTCAATTATATTATTTTCCCGTTATAAAAATAAATTTTATCGCTGTTTTTATCAAAGTTTTCAAATTTTCATTATTGTTATGAATGTGGTGAGTTTCTGAAGTCCAGCTGTCTTAAAAGTCGTCACTGAAAATAGATCATAGCACTTACAATAATGATTAGCCTTAAAATCGTTATTTTTGGCCGCTAAACTAATAACATTGTGTTCCTCAATTAATGAGGAATGCGACCCGGTACCATCAGAAAATAAATCTCAAAGCAGATATTAACGAACCTTTTGCAATTAAAAAAGATACACGTGTATTGACTTGTATATCTGAATTCAGGATAAAAGAAACACTGACTAGGATTATACACAATAAAAAATCATTTTCACCTGAGCTAAAGGTACAGGTGTGCATTAATAGCTGGTCGAATTGTTGGTAGAGCAGCATGATGTTTACTTTCTTTGTTAATTGCCGTCAGTCGTCTGTTTGAAATCAAACATAAGGCGATAGGATATTACAGTGCTGCGCATTTAATTTCCCGATCTTATCACAAAAATTAGCTTGGTGGTCAGCCATTTTTATTAACTGGTAATAGTGATTGGTTGACCGGCTTTGGTTATGCCCAACCCTATTAGTACAAGAGTCTGCCGTGGGTTTTGGAGTTTTTGTATGTCCTTTAGTAGTCAAAGATTTGAAAGCGGGCACTATACTCAGATGGAAAACACCAACGTCTATTCCACCCCACATTCCAATGATGCTAGATACATTTCTAGAATAAAAACCCTTTTTTCTACAATGAAACCATTTGAAAGTTCTTGGACAGTGAAAGCTCGCAAAGAAACTGTTTTGCTGCCTTAGGAAAATTGAAAGAATGGCGTTAATTATAAAATATAAAATCAGCTTTTTCTTTTGACTATCACTTACGTATATAATTATTGAATGTTTAATTCCAATATCTACCTCAAATAGTTTCCTTATTGCACGGATAATTCTTTTTTGTCAAAAATATCGAATTATTTTTTACAGTGCTGTCTAATATTTATTCGCTTAAATTATTTCTCTGAACAATCTTAACAACACATTTATTACATTATCATTTAATCTGGCTTGCTTAATATGGCGTTCTACTCAGCTGTTCGATCCTCACTGCCGTATCACACATCCAGCTGTTCGATCCTCACTGCCGTATCACACACTCAGCTGTTCGATCCTCACTGCCGTATCACACACTCAGCTGTTCGATCCTCACTGCCGTATCACACACTCAGCTGTTCGATCCTCACTGCCGTATCACACACTCAGCTGTTCGATCCTCACTGCCATATCACACACTCAGCTGTTCGATCCTCACTGCCGTATCACACACTCAGCTGTTCGATCCTCACTGCCGTATCACACACTCAGCTGTTCGATCCTCACTGCCGTATCACACACTCAGCTGTTCGATCCTCACTGCCGTATCACACACTCAGCTGTTCGATCATCACTGTCGTATCACACACTCAGCTGTTCGATCCTCATGGTCGTACAACACACTCAATTGCGAACTGCTTACATGCCTTCTTTGAGATCAGAGCGTAGATATTTTAGACGCAGTATCGGGATTTTCAGATTTGGTACCAATTTTCGTTTTCTTTTCTTTAGATACTATGAATAATGTTTAAATGCTAGCATGTAGCAAGGAGTACTCACTAAATAAATAAATAAATAAATAAATAAATTAATAAATAAATAAATAAATAAATAACAGCAAAATTATTTTTAAAAAATGAACTCACCAACTAAATATCATTTTGTTATTCTTTTATGCATATGAAAAATTAAAAAATAGGTGGTCTCCTTATGAGGTACAGCTAGAAACTAATTTACCTAATTAATTAAAAGTACAAATATGCTATTATTAGGACGGCTTAGTCAGGATTCTTGATCAATACTTCTTTCCTTATTATTGGGTTGATACTGTGGTTATGGATGTATTTCAACATAACTTTAATTCGATATTAAACATCATCCAACAAACGATGCATCTCTAATGATGGGCATTGTTTACGAGACGAAAATTAGTTCAGTCTTAAAGTAATACTGCATTTGTGCTCAACAGTTTTATGCAAAGTGTTAAAAACAACTTATTGGTAGCTATTATACAAGTAGTAGCAGTGGTGCAAGTTTCAGCAGCAGCAATAGTGGTAGTGGTAGTAGTAACAGCAGTTATGGCAGTAGAGGATCGTACTGATCATATGGCATTACATTTAAAGACTTGGGATATGAAATTAGATTTTGAAGGAAGAGAAGATTGTTAATGATACACTGGCGACTGGAAAGAGTGGTTCATAACGAAACTGAAGTTGAATTAACTGCATGAATTGTCATACATAGTTTATCATGAAAATCATAGAAGTAGTGGTGTGATTTGATTAATTTTAACCTAGCTTTAAAAAGATATTAGTCATATCGCTACACTGACTGCATGGTGACAGTTCATAGTGATGTCTAGCTCTGGGAAATCATTCTGCAATAATCTAGCATGATGTCCCACCCAGTCACATTATCCTGACACCAGGCCGACCAGTCCTGACACTAACCTCTTAATGCTGACCATCAAGCGAGGCAGCTGTTAGTACCATATATGTAAGTCTTTGGTATGACTTGACCGGGGATCGAACCAACAAACTCCCACACCCGAGGCGGACGCTCTAACCACTAGGCCACCGGACCGGTCATTAGAAGTAGTAGTAGTTGTAATAGTAGTAGTGAGGTGTATTAGTAGCGATAGAAGTAGAGGTACTTGCATTATTATTTAGCTGCTGTGGTCAAAAAGTTGAAAATAGTGTTAGTAAAATACATAGCACAATTCTAAACTTTTTAACCATTAGCACACCCACTAAAGCATCAAACAGAGTATGCAACACAAGAAAATAGAAAACAAAAGAAAACAATAAAGTATTTAAAAATCCCAATAGATAATGTCTAATCTCTTTGTATACTCCACTTGCGGATAAAATATATTCGCTGTATGTGACGACTATGAATTTTTCATGACATGGTTCCAAGGACTACTCAAAGTTGTCAAGGGAATCGAAAAAGAAAGGAATTGGTTCATATATTACGGTTGGTTGGTACTAACTTATGTAATGCTTTATCTATTAGCCAAGAATTGTGGTTTCAAAACTAGTCTAATGTATTTTATTTTAAACAGCTAGTTTGCACACATTTTTTTTGTTCCTCGTGTTGAAGGTCAAACGGAAAGCAACTCGGTTCCCACGTGTGTTGTTATGACAATCTTTCGAACAATAAAAGGAGGTCATCATAGTTTTTAGGAACTCCTAACTAGTTCATGCATAGATGTCTTTGCGGCAATTTTAAGGAAGCTGATATTTTAATGGATGTATTTAATACCTATGACACCAAAGATTCTGTCACACAGAGAGAGAGAGAGAGAGAGAGAGAGAGAGAGAGAGAGAGAGAGAGAGAGAGGATGCGCTCCAAGCAGATTTAAGGCATATAAATATATATATATATATATATATATATATATATATATATATATATATATATATATATATATATATATATGTGTGGCTGACATATAAGTTCTATAATGAAAGAATCTTATGTTTGTGAATGCTAGCTAAACAATCAATAACGCAGTCCTTTGATAATATTTGGTAATAATGAACACTCACATAACCGTAGTCTTCCAATCATCAATACAATTTGTTCTCATGGAGTCTTGGTGACGAAAACCAGAATCTAACATCAAGGAAGCTTACGCTCCTTCTTGACATCAAATAAGATGGACAGCAGAATCCTAATTAAGACAAAAAAGATGGACAGCAGAATCCTAATTAAGACAAAAAAGATGGACAGCAGAATCCTAATTAAGACAAAAAAGATGGACAGCAGAATCCTAATTAAGACGAAAAAGATGGACAGCAGAATCCTAATTAAGGCAAAATAAGATGGACAGCAGAATCTTAATTAAGACATCAAATAAGATGGACAGCAGAATCCTAATTAAGACAAAAAAGATGGACAGCAAAATCCTAATTAAGACGCCAGGACGTGTTGTATGAGCTGTAAGTAGTGCCAAGGAGTTAAAGCGGAACAGAGTCACTGATCAAGAAGCTATATTCCAATTACCAAGTCTTTGATCTCTCTCTGTGACTTTGTGACAGATTTTCATGCTCTTATGGGTCGTAATTATGTGTCTTTTCTATTTCCCATTTAAATTAATAGTTGGTGCGGGAGGGTCCGGAGAGTGGGAGGGGTGAATTTGAAGCATATCTGTCATAAAGGTAATCACGAAAATAGTTTGTATCCTACTAAATATAAACAGAAAAATGTCAAAATTTGTTGGAATATTTATAGTGTTGGACTTGATACAACAACAAAGACAGTGCTGTTGCAACTTTTTCTACGGAAACCAACTTACGCCATCTTGTAAATGCATCTTTGTAGCGAACAGTATGTGTCATTCGAACATCCTCTAGTGGCCGTTGTTCGACATCCTTCCCATTGTTGGCGTGGTGATTAAGGCATCCACTTAATTGTATTTTTACATATTCAATTTAACCGCTGCGGTTGTCTAGAGCTTCCGCCTCGGATGCAAAGGTAGAGGGTTTGATCTCCTGCTGAATCATAACAAAGACTTATAAAAATGGTACTAACAACTGCCTCGCTTGACGCTCAGCATTAAGAGGTTAGTGTTATGACTGGTCAGCCTGGTGCCAGGATAATGTGACTGGGTTGGACATCATGCTACATGTCTGCGGCATGATGCCCCAGTGCTAGACATCACTATAAACTAACACACTGACATCATAGCGATATGACTGAAAAAAAATTGTTAAAGCTATGTTAAAAATCCAAATCACACACAGGCACACAGACACACACATGTTCAGTTATTGCACACGTCCGAATTCCTATAAGTAGTAATGCCATAAAAAGACCCGCCAAACAGAAAGGAGATGAAACAAATTATTAATAAATCCGCATGCTAATCTTTCTCCTTGGTTTTGGGTATTCACAAATCAAACCATTGCCTTGGCAAGGACGGCACTATAAAAATGGTTACTAAAAGTAACAAAATGATGGGCCCCATAGAATTAGGTGGGTGACTCCCCAACTTGCTGCTCACCTAAAGTCAGGATGTTAGTAAGCATAATTAAATAGTGAAATAAGTACGCAAACAGATGAAGGAAGGAGTGAATAACGAAAGTAACTAGATAGGTAAATAACACGTGAGTGATCTGGTACGCTCTTTAATAACAAATTGGTGGGAGAGGCTCCCTCCTATTGATCAAGTGGGCGAAAACGCAGAAGTGCATGCTAATAATAATAATAATAATAATAATAATAATAATAATAATAATAATAATAATAATAATAATAATATCCCTACACATAATGTCAGGCTATTTTCACCATATATGTAAGATATTTCTTTGTTATAATAAAATAGATATAACAAGCTAAACCCTAAATTTTATATATCTATATCAACTTTGGGATCGAAAAGCCAGATACTTATAACGCCTTCATTTTAAATCAGTAAACTTTTTTTTTTCTTTTTCAGTAAACATAATGCCATCGTTCCAGGGCATACATTTAAAAAAAATAAAAAATTATGGGTACATAGCAATATTGTCATGACCAATCTTTTTAACAGTTCCAATAAAAAGCTTTTTTTAAACTAAGAAAATGAATGCACTACTTTCAGCAAAAGTTTATATTTTTTGAAACGCCGATTTCCTTATTGCACAGTTTTAGAATAAAGCTATATTTAATTTCTGCTTACATTTGCCATCGTTCCTCTATCATGCATTAGAAAATCCGATGTTAATTTTCATTAGCTAGTTCAAATAGAAATTGTTCATATTAGTCAAATTTCGAGAGAGGCGAGATTATCATTAGATCCGACTGGTTTTATGCTTTTCGTCTCAAGAAGCTTTGCCCATTGTTTGTTAACCATATTAACACGAAATAGCTTTTGTACGGCATGGCTGTAAGTGGCTTTGTATTTACAAACACAATTTAAAAATTATTTTTGCTGCCGAAAGGGATTTATAAATTTACTAAAGGATGTTCTGTTTCGAACTATTATTCTCCTATTATTCCATCAGTTTGTATAATGATTACAAACGAATTCAATTTCTATGCTTCAATTTATTTTGATTACCGGAAGAAGCTTTCGGCAAAATCTTTTGTTGCCGATTCAGTTTGCAGGATATTAAAGTTTGATGGCTAAACGCCAACGAGAAAGTATATTTTATATCGTGCAAGACGACTTAAATGCCAACGAGAAAATATATTTTATATCGTGCAAGACGACTTAAATGCGAACAAAAAAGTGTATTTTATATCGTGCAAGACGACTTATTTATATAGTTCATCACATATTCTTTATTAACACAGTATCTTTAATTGCATCTCTTCCCTGGGGCCTCGAATGGCCCAGTGGTCTAAAGTGTTGTCCGTTACGGATCACTGCCATCTCCCCTCTGTCTGCGTGAGTTCGAGATAAGGTGGCGCTCACCAGTTATTATGTACTTTTGAGAGAGTGATGTATGTAAGGTGAAGTTGTTTGCATTTTAAACATGCACAGTGGAGAGAATGTTGGCATAATATATACTACTTTCATGTAATGTGGATGAAAGTTCTTTGAATATTGTACTTTTGGAAATTTTAAATGAGCTTAGGACACTGCGAACTAAAATGACTGCTACCTTGTGCTCCAAAAATCAACCAAAATTTGTCTAAAGTACACTATTCTTGGCAGCTACTAAAATATGGAAAATGAATTTTGCCAAACCAGATAATAACCAGCTTCTAAAAGTGCAATGACTGAATTACCAAATACATAAAATGTAAAAAAGTTATCGGCTCTTCTTTTTACAATTTACCTCTGAAGTTCGAGAAGTGAAAATGAGCAAGTAGAGCTAGCACATTTTTGAAAGGTGCACATCTGCAGTAAGACCAAGCTGTGTACTCTCTAACCCATATTACACCCATTAATCACACATCAAAATAAAGGCAATGAAAGAATCATTGAACAATACCTAAGATATACAAAGTCTCTTTTAAAAAAAAACAGTATAACTAGTGAGGAAACCCGGGGAAACTATTTTTCTTTAAAATTTTAACCCTATGCTAAATACGAAACTGTAGAGCGCACCCTAAGTTAGAAAGCCTGCCAGTAGCTTCTAGTGGGTCAATGGTTATTCCTGGGGTTTACCAGAGTTCTTCCTCACCCAATAATACTGGCCGTCATGTATAGCCTATCTTGTGCTGAAAAATAGCGATAAACCCTATAACAACAACAACATCTCTACCCTTAAAACTTTAACCATTTGAACACTTTTCATTACCAATAATGAAAACTAGCAGGATATCAATGATCAAAAACTGTTTTCTATGGTCAGCATGAAGGCAAATAGCAGTTGGTTTAAAATAACCAATATAACAGAGATCAAGAGGATATATTTTTAAGAAGAATATACGACTATGGTGTAACATCAGCACTTCTGACTTTGAAATCTAGGTATACATTATGGGGAAAGTGATATTCTCACTTTCTGCAAAACATTTAAATATAGAAATGCCAAAAAGTCTTGTCCTGTGCGAATTGAATTATCATACAGTTGTGTGTATTTTTGTATGTATATATATATATATATATATATATATATATATATATATATATATATATATATATATATATATATATATAAAGAATACAAATCATATGGCGAATAACAACCCTCTCAAGCGTACTGGATCCACCAAGGGATCACGTTTGTCAGGGATTAATTGAAATAGATGCAATAAACTGACGACGAACAGTACGAAACTAGTAACTAACTAGCCTAAGCGCTTTCGACTCTTAATGAGTCTTTTTCAAAGGCAAATACAAAACATAGTTACGACAAACAAAAAAACACAAAAACGTTGCGTTTGTAAACCTCTACATTTCTATCTTCACATGTGCTAAAACTATAAATACAACCAGCTTGTATAGACTAGTTGCGGAAACTGAAAACGTTGTATAATTCCCTAAAAGTCTACAAGCCAAAGCGACATCTATTTTTACTTTGTGTACATATGTAACGCAGATTATATCCCGGATATTTGGTTCTATGCATTCATTTGTATGCATTCATGAATGCATGCATGCATGCATGCATGCATGTATATATTTATATACACACAAACACACCACACACACACAAACACAAATATATATATATATATATATATATATATATATATATATATATATATATATATATATAAATTTATATATATATATATATATATATATATATATATATATGTATATATATATATATATATATATATGTATATATATATATATATATATATATATATATATATATATATATATATATATATATGTGTGTGTGTGTGTGTGTTTGTGCGTACATACATACATAAATACATACATACATACATACATACATACATACATACATACATACATACATACATACATACATACATACATACATACATACATACATACATACATACATACATACATACATACATACATACATACATACATACATACGTACATACATACATGCATACATACATACATACATGCATACATACATACATGCATACATACATACATACATACATACATACATACATACATACATACATACATACATACATACATACATACATACATACATACATACATACATACATACATACATACACACGCACGCACGCACGAACGCACACATACATACATACATACATACATACATACATACATACATACATACATACATACGTACGTACGTACGTACGTACGTACGTACGTACGTACGTACGTACGTGCGTGCGTACGTGCGTGCGTGCGTGCGTGCGTGCGTGCGTGCATGCATGCATGCATACATACATACATACATACATACATACATACATACATACATACATACATACATACATACATACATACATACATACATACATACGCACGCACGCACGCACGCACGAACGCACACACACAGACACACACATACATACATACATACATACATACATACATACATACATACATACATACATACATACATACATACATACATACATACATACGCACGCACACACGAACGCACGCACACACACATACGCACACACGCACGCACATACACATACATACATACATACATACATACATACATACATACATACATACATACATACATACATACATACATACATACATACATACATACATACATACATACATACATACATACATACATACATACATACATACATACATACATACATACATACATACATACATACATACATACATACATACATACATACATACATACATACACACGCACGCACGCACGAACGCACACATACATACATACATACATACATACATACATACATACATACATACATACATACATACATACATACATACATACATACGCACACACGAACGCACGCACACACACATACGCACACACGCACGCACATACACATACATGCATACATACATACATACATACATACATACATACATACGTACGTACGTACATACATACATACATACATACATACATACATACATACATACATACATACATACATACATACATACATACATACATACATGCATACATACATACATACATTTGATTGCTTTTTATAAAAGTATCAATCAAGTTTCTTCGTGTTTTGATTGTGAAAGAAGAATTAAAGAATATATTTATTCTCATAACTCTAGTCACATGTTGTTGTATTCATTATATTTAGATTTTTGAGCGTCGTAATCACAAGGACGTCAACATTGAGTATGGTATATCAAACATTTTAAAAGTGTCCAGAAGATTTTGGTTTGTTAGTCAAAATTATGACCTAAAAAGTGTATAACGATGTTTTTGTTAGATACGAGACGGACTTAAACATTGTCCAACGGCTAAAACATATATCGAATAATAATCCTTTCAAGCGGACTGGATCCACCAAGGGATCACGTGTGTCAGGGATTGATTAAAATAGATGCAATAAACTGACGACGAACAGTACAAAACTAGTAACTAACTAGCCTAAGCGCTTTCGACTCTTAATGAGTCTTTTTCAAAGGCAAATACAAAACTTATATACGACAAACAAATAAACACAAAAACGTTGTGTTTGTAAACCTCTACATGGCTGTCTCTACAGTTTCCGTAACTAGTCTATACAAGCTGGTTGTATGTATAGTTTTAACCTATGTGGAGACAGCCATGTATAGGTTTACAAACACAACGTTTTTGTGTTTATTTGTTTGTTGTATATATGTTTGCCTTTGAAAAAGACTCATTAAGAGTCGAAAGTGCTTAGGCTAGTTAGTTACTGGTTTCGTACTGTTCGTCGTTAGTTTATTGCATATATATATATATATGCTTACACCTGTATAACACCTGCTTGTTTTAATAGCTGTGCACCTGAGCAAGAGAATATCAATAAGCTTCACAAAAATAGTCGGAATAGGAATGTTGCTGTTATTATTTTAAATGCTAAGACTGACTATGTTATATACCCATATTCACATAACATTCAATTTCAAAGCTTGCACATATATATTTTCAGGCATGATATAGCATAACATATCAGTAACACGATGCAAAAAGGTCAAATTTCAGCCAGGTAGGTATGTATGTGCAAGATAATTTGATACAAAAAACAATGAATGAAATAAGGACTTTAAAACCCAGTACGTGTTTCATTATCTACTATATGCAACGTTACAGTATGGTCTCTGTCACTTTATGATATTATCTCTCCGTCACGTTACGGAATCATCTCTGACTCTCACGTTACGATATAATTTGTCACGTTGCTGTATGATCTTTGTAATTTGACGGTATGATCTCTGTCATGTTACGGTACCATCTCTGTCATTTTATGGTATGATCTCTGTCATGTTACGGTACCATCTCTGTCATTTGATGGTATGATCACTGTCATGTTACGGTATGATCTCTGTCATGTTATGGTGTGATCACTGTCATGTTACGGTATGATGTTACCAGTTTCTTATAACAGTTCTCACGACGCAATAATCATTCCCCTTCCCAAGCATTATTCTGAAATAGGTATATTAGAAACAAAAGTATGCATATTAGAAACTTAAAGAGGTATATTAGAAACATAAGTATGCATATGAGAAATTTAAATAGGTATATTAGAAGCATACTTATGTATTTAAGAAACTTAAATAGGTATATTAGAAACGTCAGTATGTATATTACAAACGTAATTAGGAATATTAGAAACGTAAATATGTATATTAAAATAGTAATTAGGTATAATACAAACTTAAATATGAAAATTAGAAAAGTTAATAGGCATATCAAAAACGTAAATAGGTGTATTAGAAACGTAAATAGGTATTGTCATGAAATTGTATATTGTTTATTTATTATTTAGATCATATACATGTACTCCGATTTGGTTTTTAGGTACAGCATTACTCGAAGATGATTTATTATATATCGTACATTATCTCGAAATGGTGATTTCGGTTCATCCCATGCTGCACGAGCGACGTGCATACCATGGTAAAACTGATATACACATTGAGTTCATAGGCAATGTATGGCTACATATTCTGTGTATAAACTTCATCATCGTATTGCTAAACATTACATTAGGAATAGTCTTGTCTGTGCGCAGTCCACTTTATGACAAACAAGCAGAGGCATGCAAATTAAATATTATTGTCCTGTTTTTATTATAGGATATAATTGGTTTACTACCACATTTATCTTGTATTTTGGTAAATCTGACTTGTGGCGTACAATCCGATGTTATAGTCTGTTTCCTAGTTTACCTGTATTTAACTTAACGATTATATCCACAATAAAGCTGTATTTATTAAGAAAGAGGTGTTACATTAAGCACTATAACATTCTCGTCAGACACAAGCTCACTTCTGAACTTGATTATCACCTTGTACAGGAATCCCCATAATATAATTTGCATACAATCAACTCAAATTTACAGTAGATGACGTCATTACGTGCTTTGTTACAATTGACTGTGTGACACATGACTGTGTTACACATGACTGTGCCATTTATAGTACACAGATTTGGATATTATATTTTCAGGTGACTGATTGGTGATTGAATGATGGCGAGTGAATTGTAACCGGTGAATGCCGAGTGTAGTGCTGATGGAGGGACGGAGTGATAGTAATCTCACTGTATTGTAAGTGTATTTTTAGCCGTGATGCTAATCTGAGTTGTTATACACATTGTACTGCTGTCGAGGCTGACTTTGGCCCGGAAGAAGACAAAGATCATCACGTGGTGAAGAACCAAGGCTTCTGGACCATGGGATCTTTAGGTAGGTCAGAAGGGGCTGACCGTTCTGGGTGACTCCTTAACCGTCCGACAGAGTTGGGGCTGAGAAGACATTTCGGATTTGTGTTCGACTCCGCAAGATATGTCCAAATGTTTCATATCATATTTCACTATTTGAATGATTGTTGTTGTTATTGTATAGTTTAACGCCATTTTTCAGCACAAAATAGGTTATACATGGCGGCCAGTATTAATGGTGGAAGAAGAACCCGGAAAATATCCCGGGAAGAACCACCGAAACAAGGACAAGCTACTGGCAGGCTTTCTCATTTACCCACTTTAGCCGAGTCTGGACTCAATTCACGCAGAGGTGAGATGGCAGTGATCCGTAACGGTCGGCGCTTTAGACCACTCGGCCACTCGGGGCCCCCTATTTGAATGAAAACTCGTCATATTTCACTATTTGAGTGAAACTTGTCATAATAACTCTTTCAATGAACTATATCATTTATTAATATTTGTGTGAAAATTGTCAATAATTATGTGAAATTTTCTCCATTGTTTTTGTGGAATCACTTTGAATCCTTAATTTCTGTATATTTTTATTCTTTAAGTTTTTTATTGCACATCAGTTAGCATTTAATTTTAATCGAAATGCCTATCAGGTTCGTGCATCATCATCATCATCG
The DNA here is from genome assembly GCA_016746295.1 of Potamilus streckersoni. NCBI lineage: Eukaryota > Metazoa > Mollusca > Bivalvia > Unionida > Unionidae > Potamilus > Potamilus streckersoni. Next base: position 533,831 of record JAEAOA010000713.1, read on the forward strand.
TCGTCGTCGTCGTCGTCATCATCGTCGTCGTCATCGCCATCGTCATCGTCATCATAATCACCGTCGTCTTCACAATCACCATCGGCATCACCATCATCATCATCAGCAGCAGAGTCATCATCACTATCGTCACCATCATCATCACCATCATCATTATCGTCGTCACCATCATCATTATCGTCATCATTATCATCACCATCATCATCATCACCATCATCATCACAATCATCACCACCATCACCCTCATCATCACCATCGTCATCACCATCGTCATTTCCATCATCATCGTCATCACCATCATTATCACCATCACCATCACCTCTTTTCTTTCAAGGGGAATGATCTCACCTCTTTTTCTGACTGCCTTTTCTCTGCACCCTCGAACTGTGCCTTGCAAGATTGTGTTTGCCAGTCCAGATGATCTTGAGGTTCGTGCATAATTGGTTAAATATCCAACATTTGGATTTTTTGGCGCACGAGTTAAACAATCTTTTTCATTGAATCATTCATGAACAGTTGTTTTTATTAGTGTTCTTCCTTATAATCCATTCCTAGCCGGTTATCCTGTTACAGGTAAATATGTATATCAAAAGCGTAAATAGGTATATTTCAACGTAAGATATATTGACATTCAAAACTGGCAGGAAAATAGCGTTCTAGACAAAGAGAAGCTGTCTTCATGGATTTAGTGACAGCTTTAAATTTCATAATTGCTGAAAATTTATGTAGAATTTGTAGAAAACAACCCATATCCCCATTGGTCACTAACTGAACAAAAATATGAATTCCTCCGTCTTCAGTATTTAATGAGTTCTTTGTTTCTCTTTTAAGTTGGGAAAACAATAGTTCCTCGTTTTAAATTATAAATGTCAAATATTCTTCTGGTTAATAATCATTATTATTGTTCTTGAATAAAAATATGGACAACAACATGGAAAAGATGATGAAATTGCAAGAGATGCTGGATACGATTGGCATAGTGTAGGAAATGTTGTTCAGTTTGGGGCCTATATGCAGCACATATTGGCCATGGAGATAAATAGCTTGAAGAAAGGGAAAGACATATTAAAGGAAATAATTAAAGAGGAAAGGGAAGACAGGACAAAGAGAGACTGTGTTTCTGGAATGACAAGATGGAAAAAGAAGAGGAAAATGAGAAGAGGAAAAAGATCTTGAAAGAAAGAAGAGGATAAGAAAGATGAGAAGAAAAAGAACAATGTAGTAGAGAAAATTAGGTGTTGGTAGACAAAAAAGAGGAGAGAAAAAAGAAAGCTAAAAGGTCCTTTCCAGGGCCACTCATATGTCTAGAAAAGATTTACTCTCTTGCTACAAAACATTTTAGCAGATATTTTTTATGATATATTCATATTTATCAATCTATGCTTGTTTGGATCTTTTTTGTCATAGATTTATGTTCATAAATCCAAGTCTCTTTGTGTACATCTCTATTTATCACTACAGTAGCGCGTATTCGTCAATCCACCATGCTACACTGCTCTTCCCTATTGAGGTCAGCCATTTGCGACATTGTTGCCAGTGTTAAGTGTCCCTATACAGACCAAATATTCCCATGTTAAAGTCCCCTTGTCCCCAAAGTGTCGGGACCCAGTCTGTAATGCTAATTCCCATTGTCCCAGTAAATATTATCCCCAAAGGGCCGCGACAGTGTCTGTAATGCTAATTTCAATTGTCCCCAATTTGCTTCTCTTTTTCTTCTATTGTTGTTGCTTGGTATTTTACATATGTGACCAAACATATTTACAATTGATGTCACCTCATTAGTATATTCTGAAAAAAATACGCAAAGTCATATCCAAATCAGTCACCAGACCCATTTATGACCAATTATACAAGCACAGGAAGGTCCGTATCAGTCACCTGACCTGTCTTTGCCGAATTACACAAGCAACGGCATATAAAAATCAGTAACATGACCCGTCTTTGCCGAATGATGCAAGCAAAAGCATATCTAAACCAATCACATAACCCGTGTGTACAGAATAATCCAAGGATACATACATACATAAATATCACAACGCAAATGCTAGAAAATTCCAAATTAGGAAAGAAAGATAAACAATCCTGTAAAATCTTTTTACTAATTGCTGTATGAAGACGCATTTTTTATTTATTTACTTCTAATGAAGAGATTAATTTCTATTTACAATTCATAGATTGGTAATTCTATTTATCTATTATAATGAATTGCTACAATTCATGGATTGGTAATTCTATTTATCTATTATAATGAAAGGTTCCAAGGGCTGATATTGCCGGGGGCAGATATGATAGATAAGCACACACTTCCCATGGATATCCCCATTGGCTTGGGCTTGAAATATCCTCTAACAACCAAATACATCTCCAAGCCTTCAAGAGTGACTTACTTACTAAGCCCGGCTTAACCTGTTTAAACTGACTGGAAAGGATGACAGGTGAATTTCTGACGCCCCAATCCGGATGCTTCGGGCAGATGGGGCCCATTAACCTTGGGTGATAGCCCATCTATGAGAAGATATACGCTGACTTAAAACTTCCATTGTCTTGCGACTATACTCACTCACGGGAAAGGATAAGAGAGTGAACCCTAACAGAAAATCCGGAGACTGAGTCCCTTAGGCGAGTTGGCTTTGCTTTTTGTGACATCTCGGCAATCCTGCGACGTCGCTTGTGCCATGATATATCTGCTTGTCCTTTCCCTTGTATTCATCAGCTGGGTTTAGAGGTGGAGTCAGTTTCATGGGCAACAGCTGATTCTCCATATCTATCACCCTGCCCAGGCTCGTGCCCTGGAGAGGACATTTCTGCCTCGCTTCACAGCGTCAACACAACACGGGAAGCAACAATTACCGTTTATAAGTGACCTCTTGATTGGCATAGTCAGACGTCAGGGGTTGCTTCAGACGGTGAGAGAGATAAACAGGTCTTATTGGACTGCTATCGCCCGCCTCAAGCTTGGTAGCCATCAGCAATAAGATGCCTTCCCGTTGGTTCGTAGAGCTTAAGGTACGCGAATACTTGACAAGATTAATGCAACTTGTGCACAAGGAAACACAAAAGAAAAGCAACAGGGAAACAAACAATCCTCAACCAGGGACCTGAAATGTACAGACCATTTGATGATCTCCATTTAATCAGTGATGACAGAATGACTTCCGTCATCAACGACGAACTTGCAAGACTCCACGTTGATATAGTCTCACGGCAGGAGACACGGCTGCCAGAGTCTGGGTCCCTCAGAGAAAGGAACTACACGTTCTTCTGGCAAGGAAAGAGCACCAACGAAATCGGGGAGTATGGTGATGGATTCACCGTCAGGAACTCTGCTGGTGAGGACAGAACACTGCCACCAAGGGAATTAAATACTGCTAACTCTCCGCGTCCATATCACAACCGGGCCTGTCAACCTGTTCAGTGTTTACGCTCCCACACTCAGTGCCACCACAGATACCAAGGATTCATTTTACAACGAACTCGACTCGCCCATCGACAAAATTATAAAGGAAGAGAACTTGATATTACTGGGTGACTTCAACGCTAGGTTGAGTGCCGATTACGACTACTGGCCTTTGTGTCTTGGCAAATTTGGCATTGGAAAGATGAAAGATAATGGGAACATCTCAAATTATTTCTGAGGACTCCCCGGTCCAAACACTGGCGCCAGCTGTCCTTGATCATCACGAGACGGTCTACCATAAAGGTGTGCTTCTTATTCATACATTCCACAGCTCTGAGTGATAAACAGATCACTTGCTAGCTTGCGTTAAAATAAAGCTTCAGCTAAAGAAGATCCATCACTCTAGGCAAGTGGGTAAACCGCACATTGACGTGAGCAAGACTCCATATCCAGACAAGGCTGAAGAATTCACTAACGTCCGCTACAAGGAATTCAGTTCATAACCTCCATACGGCAGTGCCAAAAACAGATGGGACCACATAAGAGACACTGTGATCAGCACAGTTAAAAGAATCGCTGGTAAGAAACAGACAAAGAAAAACGACTGGTTTGACGCCAAATCCGCGAAACTCATAACTGCCATTAAAGAGCGTCGCAGTGCCAATTTGAAATACAAACTTTCCTCATGCCAGGGGACACTACATGCACACATGTGTAACAGAAGCAATGTGCAGAGGTTAGCACGGCATTGCGCCAATGAATACTGGCTTCTGCTCCGTCAGAGCATCCAGTCAGCAGTAAATATCGGAAACATCAAAGGCATGTACAATGGCATAAGAAAGCAATGGGTCCCACGAAGAAAGTGATAGTACCACTGAAGTCTTCTGCAGACAATATCATCCATCACAAGGACAAGCAGATCAAGCACTGGGTAGAACACTACTCTGAACTGTCCTCCAGAGGGAACCAACGATGCCCTCAGTGCCAATGAAAACCTACCTTGTATGACCGAACTGGATGAGCAACATACTGTAGCAGAGGTAAAGATGGACTTGAGAAACTGACTACAGGTAAAGCCCCAGAAAAGGATGGCATAGCAGAGAAAGTCATAAATTGCGGCGGATACTTGCTGTTCACACACCTTTATTAAATTCTCTGCTAGTGCTGGGATGACGGTACAGTGCTTCAGGGCATGAAAAACGCCAACATTGTAACCCTGTACAAGAACAAGTGCGACAGACGCGACTGCAACAACTACAGGGGCATATCACTTCTCAGCATCGTATTAACATCTTCGCTAGTCATTCTGAACAGACTGCATACGCTTGGTGACAGACTTTTTCCAGAGTCTCTTTGCGGGTTTGCGCAGAGAGGTCCACAATCGACATGATCATCTCCATCAGGAAACTGCAGGAGATGTGAAGAGAACAACACAGATCCATCTTCCTGACTTTTATAGACCTCACCAAGGCATTCAATCTGGTCAGCAGAGACGTAATCTTCAACATTCTGAAGAAGATTGGATGCCCTCCGAAGCTGCTTTTCATGGTCCAGTTATTCCATGACGACATGAAAGGCACAGTGCATTATGATGGTTTATCGTCTGACCCGTTGAACGTCCTCAGCGGAGCGAAACAAGGCTGTGACCTTGTCCCCACGCTCTTCGACATCTTCTTACTCTCCTGCTTAAGTACGCCTTCATTACGTCCACAGAAGGGATCAACCTGCACACGCAATCAGACGAAAAGCCTGTTCGACCTGGCACGACTGAAGACAAAGAGCAAAGTGAGAGAGGCAGCCATTAGGGACATGCTATTTGCAGAGGATGCTGCTTTAGCCACTCACACAGAAGCAGCACTACAACGTCTGATGGATCGCTTTGCTAAAGCATTCGATAAATTCGGGTTGACTATCAGCATAAAGAAAACCAACGTGATGGCTCAGGATCAACAACTACAAAGTAGAAGTAGTCAGTCAATTCATGTACCTTGGATCTACCATCACCAACAACCTCTCACTCGATGCCGAACGCAGCAAGCGGATTGGAAAGACGTCAATAACTCAATCTCTCTCTCTCTCTCTCTCTCTCTCTCTCTCTCTCTCTCTCTCTCTCTCTCTCTCTCTCTCTCTCTCTCTCTCTCTCTCTCTCTCGGTTGTCGCAGAGAGTATAGAACATCAGCATGCTGACCCTGAAAACTAAGATCTCTGTGTACCGTGACTGCGTGCTAAGCACTCTGCTGAACTCCAGCGAAACCAGTACACCTCTTAGGAGAGAAGACCTATGACGCATATTTGGAATCACCTGTAGCAATCGTGAGACAAACAACGAGGTGCTTGACCGTGTAAGCGTTGGGCTCCATAGTCACAGAAGACGCTGCACAACTACCAACCGGAATCATACTGGATACGCCGCCTTAGAACATTGAAACCAAGCGGTCTAAACCAAGAAGACTAGAAAATGAAAACTATGCACTAGTATAATTTAACATTTTCTTAATCTTCTTATTATCCTTCAATTTTTGCTATAAGAATAACCGGTATAGAATCAAATATCCGGGATATAATCTGCGTTACGTATGTACAAAAAGTAAAAATAGATGTAGCTTTGGCTTGTAGACTTTTAGGGAATTATAACGCGTTTTCAGTTTCCGCAACTAGTCTATACAAGCTGGTTGTATTTATAGTTTTAGCACATGTGAAAACAGCCATGTAGAGGTTTACAAACACAGCGTTTTTGTGTTTATTTGTTTGTCGTATATATGTTTCGTATTTGACTTTGAAAAAGACTCATTAAGAGTCGAAAGCGCTTAGGCTAGTTAGTTACTAGTTTCGTACTGTACGCCGTCAGTTTATTGCATCTATATATATATATATATATATATATATATATATATATATATATATATATATATATATATATATATATATTCATCTCAAACAGCAATATCATATTTGTCTGAAAGATTAATTTCAACGGCAATATCATATTGTTAACTCTGCCAAAAGAGTGATATCAGTGATAATTGTTAACGCTGACAAAAGAGTGATATCATCAATGGTAATTTTTAACGCTGACAAAGAGTGATATCATCAGTGATAATTGTTAACGCTTACAAAAGAGTGATATCATCAATGATAATTTTTAACGCTGACAAAGAGTGATATCATCAGTGATCATTGTTAACGTTTACAAAAGAGGGATATCATCAATGATATTTGTTAACGCTGATAGGAGAGTGGTATCGAAATGATAATGACAAAAGAGTGGTATCGTACGTTGTAATTGCTAAGGTTGACATGAGAGCTGTATCGTCAGTAGTAATTGGTAAGGTTGGCAGGAGAGCTGTATCGTCAGTAGTAATTGCTAAGGTTGACAGGAGAGCTGTATCGTCAGTAGTAATTGCTAAGGTTGACAGGAGAGCTGTATCGTCAGTAGTAATTGGTAAGGTTGACAGGAGAGCTGTATCGTCAGTAGTAATTGGTAAGGTTGACAGGAGAGCTGTATCGTCAGTAGTAATTGGTAAGGTTGTCAGGAGAGCTGTATCGTCAGTAGTAATTGGTAAGGTTGACAGGAGAGCTGTATCGTCAGTAGTAATTGCTAAGGTTGACAGGAAAGCTGTATCGTCAGTAGTAATTGGTAAGGTTGACAGGAGAGCTGTATCGTCAGTAGTAATTGGTAAGGTTGACAGAAGAGTGGTGTCAGCATTGATAACTGTTAAAACAATAACAACTGCGACTGGAATTACCGCGAACACGCTCCCTGCAATTATCATTTGAATTATTGATGTTGGCAGTTTACTACGAGGGAAATGGTAACTTAATACTGTTTTCCTACTCATACCCTTTGATATGCTTCTTTTTACAAGGGGAGTAATTTACCAAAATTCTGAAACTTATCAATGTGGTTTAAATATTTGATGCACATATACAAGTTTTGTTTTTAAATGTATTGAATATCCCTTACACAGGTATCATTGTCAGATCTCTTTAATGCAGAAACACCTACTATCCTGTTTAGATGTCATGTGTATCATTCATCTTGAAGGAAAAGCATAAAATAAAAAGAACTAACACAGGGAGATTCAGCACTCGTATCTGACATTGATATATGTATAAGGGAGACGTATCTGACAGTGATATATGAGTAAGGGAGATTCAGCACTCGCATCGGACATTGACACAAGAATAAGGGAGACGTATCTGACAGTGATATATGATTAAGGGAGATTCAGCACTCGCATCTGACATTGATACATGTATAAGGGAGACGTATCTAACAGTGATATATGAGTAAGGGAGATTCAGCACTCGTATCTGACATTGATACCTGTATAAGGAAGATTCAGCACTCGCATCTGACAGTGATACATGTGTAAGGGAGACGTATCTGACAGTGATATATGTGTAAGGGAGGTTCAGAACTCTTATCTGACATGGTACATGTGTAACAGAAATTCAGCACTGATATGTGACAGTGATACATGTGATGGGGAGATTCATGACTCGTTGCCAGCAGTTCAATTAGAATACTCCAATCATTGAATACTGTTAATCTAAATCAAACATAATTTAAAACACAAAACAGGAAACACAAAGCTATAATTGCAATCGTAACTACTAAATTAATAATCAATTGATTTTATAATAGGATAATTGGCCCCAGTCAAAAAGATTAGCTTCTCTCAAATTGCAATAATCTGATTTCCCTGCAGTTAATATAATCTTTTATTAGTAGATACATTTGTCAGTAAGATAACTCGAACATGTCAATGCCGTTAAAGATCTAAAAGCTGTTAGCAAATTATAATGCAGTATTCGTAAAGGCCATGCTCGACACGTACCTGTAATTAAAGTCTCAGATGTCACTGTCTCTTTAAAATTACAACAAAATATTCATTCAGTTGTAAGCTTGGTTAATACGCACAATAAAAATGGAAATATCGTGACTCACACTATTCTATGGACTTGGGTAGGGTCATCTATTTTGTAAGATACGTGACATCAAAACATTAATGTTTTAATGGGTGTCTGTTTCTGAAAAAGCATCATCTGGTCTTCGTAAAGTGTTGATTTACTTTCATTTACAAATATAAAATGATTTGAATAAGTTTAAAGTACCTGTGTCATTTTTTTATATTTGCTAGGGAAATTAAACAATTTGTTCCTGGAAACATTTATGTTTGTAATACTATTGAGCATGGTTTAAGCTATAAACACTGGCATAAATTTGAAGTGTTCCTTAATCACATGACAGCCAATGACACGAAATAGAATACAATGACATCAATGATACAATATAGATTAAATGACACGTGTGAAATAAAATAAAATAGAACTAAATGACATCAATAATACGAAATATAATACAATGACACTCGTTAAATCAAATAGAATTAATGACACCAATGATAGGAAATAGACCTCAATGACACAGTTGAAACAAAATTGAATACATAACACCTGTGAAATGAAATGGAACTAAATGTCATCAATGATACGAAATAGAATACAATAACATCAATGATACGAAATATAATACAATGACACTTGTTAAATCAAATGGAACTAAATGACACCAATGATACGAAATAGGCCTCAATGACACAGTTGATACAAAATTGAATAAATAACACCTGTGAAATGAAATGGAACTAAATGACATTAATGATACGAACTGAACCTGAAATACAGCGATGATGGAACTCAATGACATCGATGATACGAAATAGATTTCAATGACATCCTTGATACAAAATAGAATAAATGACACCTGTGAAATGAAACAGAATTATATGACACCCTTGATACAAAATAGATCTAACATCGATGATACAGAATAGAACTAAATGACATATCGCGATACGAAATGGAACTAATAGACACCGATGATACGAAAAAAAACTAAATGACGCATGTGCTACGAAATTCAATTAAATTATACCCATTACACGAAATAGAACTTTATGATACCCGTGATATGAATTAACAAAACATCTCTTGGCAAAAAGAGAGAGAGAGAGAGAGAGAGAGAGAGAGAGAGAGAGAGAGAGAGAGAGAGAGAGAGAGAGAGAGAGAGAGAGAGAGAGAGAGAGAGAGAGAGAGAGAGAGAGAGAGAGAGAGAGAGAGAGTTCAACATGTGCAGAAGAACAGGTAATTTTAAAGTTTGTAATTTTATTCTGGCCATTATGACATAATCATTCGTTTCACTAAAATTGAAAATAGAAAGGGACCAAAGATATGGGTTTATCAGAGAGAGAAAGAACCTCGCAAGACTTTATTTTAGCAAGGCAATATATAAATTAAAAACACATTCACTTATATTCACTCATGAACTTTCTCCATAAGGCCCATTATCGGAATGTGGGAAATACGTATCATTATCTTTCATCGGAATCACAGCTAACAGAGAAACAATCATTTAATCATTTCTCTATTAATTTGTGAGTAGGATGAAAACAGACAACTGTGTTTATGAAAAGCTTGCAACATTTGTGCACATGCTTGCATATCATGAGTGCGCAATTACCTTTGACCCTTTGTGCATAGTGAAAATTGTTTTTCTATTCACAGCGGTATAGCTACCAAAGACATTCGTTCGCATGTTTTATTGGCCTGTATTGACACGCACCACTCGTGGTCCACGTATGAAACTGGTGTCGTTATTACAGCAAATTTGAATTGTCTTTCCGCTCATCATAGCATTCGCTATTATTAAAAGGTTAATACTTTTATTACCGCTAGGTGAATTGATCAAATTGTCATTTGTAAGGTTCAAAAGACGAAGGGGAGGGGGTTAAATCAGTACTGTAGCCAGCCATTTGTGCAGCAAATTCTATTTCCTTGAATTGAACTTTACAAATTATATTTTCCTTGAATTAAAGCTGACAAATTTGATTTTAACTATTTTTATGGAATTAAACCTTATAAAAAATGAGTATGTAGACTCTCTTATACGCTCTTAGCAAATTTAATACAAGATAAACGATGCTTAGCATAACTGACTCTTCGCTATAGTAAAATTGTGACACAATTTTTCAGGTATGGGTTTATTTTTCATTTAAAGTAATTTTACCGTCACAATTTTAAAGGAATTTTAATTTGTATATCTAAGTTCGCCGGATCAATTATTTTCACCTTTTCATGTCACAAAAATTAAAACATAGCTTTTGGATTAGGCGCAAATTACAATTTCACTTCCCAGATTGATACATTCTTTATAACTTCCTAATACTTAGGGGTTTTCATGCTGAGTTTTAAGATAATACAAATCACCAGGCTTAATAATTTTTGTTTAATTGTGTATTAATATATTAAGTAAATTTCTTGCATATAATTGGTCATACTTATGTTTCGTATTGTGTACATCAAAGAGTAACGAATACATGTCAGTGTCTACGTTGTGAATTGTCTATAATGAACTGTTCATTGACTACAATACAATGTATTTGTTTTTGTTGCGTCTGTTCTTTTATACCACAACTTTGTCTTAAAGTGCAATTTAGAATTTATTGTCTCATATCTATTGATTATCTTTATCAACATTTTATTTTTAACTTGGTTTTTATTTTTGTCGTTACCAGAATAACAAACTCCTGTTATGTGCGTACTTTTTCAGGGTAGAGTTCATTAGGACAATAGCTCTAAAGTCAGTAAGGCAGACAATCATGCGATTATGCTATTTTGCAAGATTTTATTTTAGCAAGGCATTATACAAATTAAAAAGACATTCACTTATATTGTAATCTTCGGAACCATTGGTATTATTATGCAAATAAATGGAAATTATGACCAGCCCTTAACTGTATGAAATGAAATTGCACAGCTACTTAACCGTATGAAATGGCATTGTCCAGTCCTCTAAACGTATAAAAGGGCGTTGTCCAGTCCCTTAACCGTATGAAAGGGCATTGTCCTGTCCCTTAAATGTATGCAATAGTATGGCCCTGTCCCTTAACCATATGAAAGGGCATTGTCCAGTCCCCAAACTGCATGAAATGGCATTGTCCAGTCCCCTAACTGTAGGAAATGGCAGTGTACTACGCCAAAAACATATGAAAGTTCATTGTCCAGTCCCATAACCGTATTACTCATTTTTAGGGTAAAATGGTTTCAGTTTTGTATAGGTATTACAGACGAATCACCAATGACAAAACAGATCAATGTTGTATAGATATTACAGAAGAATCACCAATGACAAGATAGATCAATGTTGTATAGATATTACAGACGAATCACCAATGACAAGACAGATCAATGTTGTAAAGGTATTACAGTCGAATCACCAAAGACAACACAGATCAATGTTGTATAGGTATTACAGTCGAATCACCATTGACAACACAGATCAATGTTGTATAAATATTACAGATGAATCACTAATGACAAGAGAGATCAATGTTGTATAGGTATTACAGTCGAATCACCAAAGACAACACAGATCAATGTTGTATAGGTATTACAGTCGAATCACCATTCACAACACAGATCAATGTTGTATAGGTATTACAGACGAATCACCAATGACAACACAGATCAATGTTGTATATGTATTACAGACGAATCACCAATGACAACACAGATCAATGTTGTATAGATATTACAGACGAATCACCAATGACAAGACAGATCAATGTTGTATAGGTATTACAGTCGAATCACCAATGACATCACGGATCAATGTTGTATAGGTATTACAGTCGAATCACCAATGACAACACAGATCAATGTTGTATAGGTATTACAGAAGAATCACCAATGACAACACAGATCAATGTTGTATAGGTATTACAGACGAATCACCAATAACAACACAGATCAATGTTGTATAGGTATTACAGACGAATCACCAATGACAAGACAGATCAATGTTGTATAGGTATTACAGACAAATCACCAATGACAAGACAGATCAATGTTGTATAGGTATTACAGACGAATCACCAATGACAAGACAGATCAATGTTGTATAGGTATTACAGACGAATCACCAATGACAAGACAGATCAATGTTGTATAGGTATTACAGACGAATCACCAATGACAAGACAGATCAATGTTTTATAGGTATTACAGACGAATCACCAATGACAAGACAGATCAATGTTGTATATGTATTACAGACGAATCACCAAAGACAAGACAGATCAATGTTTTATAGGTATTACAGACGAATCACCATTGACAACACAGATCAATGTTGTATAGGTATTTTTGTAATGAACCATTTCACCGTTAAGCACTTTATGCTGGAATGCTTCGATCTTCAACCTACGCGTAATCATTACTACGATGTGCAGGACATGAGGGAGCTCTTTGATACAGTTAGCATTACCAACATTATAGACTTCCTTAAGGAAGCAAACATCTATCATAAGGTATAGCTTTTATTTTATCACCTTGTTCAGTTTTGTGTTATATATGTGCAGTCGATAGATTTTAATGACCAATCATATGTTTTCGCTATCATACATTTGCACTCCCCGTTGATCGAAAAACCTTTAATTATTTACCATCGTTACCATTTTTATCGCTTTACCTTTAACTGACTGTTTGGTCTCCAATCGCTGGTCGATAAAAGTTATTTTATCAATTTTAAATAAAAATGATATAAACTTATGTTTGGTGCTAAATAGCCTCATAGTGCTGGTGCGCAGTAACAATATCAATAAATCAATCAATCAACCATTTTGCCAATATTTCGACATATATTCAGGGAAGATATTTTGGTACAATGTTAAATGCTCGCGGAATGAAATTGACTAGATATTTAAGTAGATGTAGCGTGAAGTCACTTGTTTTCAATCTCGTTCTGATCATGTGATCACAAAGTAGTAATAGTAATAGAAGCTACCGTTGCCCTATTTGTGGTTGTCGTAGTGGTGATGGTTCTGGTGTGAAGTTCAACATGTATGTTAGCATACAAATTATTCACAGAAAAACGTAACAATTTTGGCCATAATGTTGAGATTCATCAAAATAACAATAAAGAAGTTGTGAAGTTTGCATAGCACGTGACAGACAGGTGTATATTTTGACGTATGTAAGATTTTTAAGAAAACAAGATAACTGTTTCTCAAACAAAAGCAAAATAAATACAAAACGAAAGTCAGACAATAACATTGAGCTTTTAATAAAGTGATTTTTTTTTGCTGGGAAATAATACATTTTCATAATCACTTAGGAATAGTTCGTACTAATGTAACATGTTACCCATTAAATGCAATTTGTTTCATTTCTGTCTGCTAGAAAGGTTCATCCTTTGTTGGAAAACGAAGTTAACATAAGTGTGTGTCGACCAATTTGCATTTACAAACAGGATTATTACGTTCTTTATTCACTGCCATGGAGATGGATTCCTAACACTAATGCTATTTCTTATTTCTGTTTCTAATTATTGACAACCACTTATGCTATCATTTTGTATCATGTTGGCTAAGTCATTGGGTTTCTTGCCTCATTTTGATTTCAATTACGGAAGAAGCTTTCTTTAATAGGTTCTTTTGCTCAAATAATTAGAGTGATTTTGAAGTTCGATAGCTAGCGCGAGAATTAGGAAACCTCGTGATTTTGAATTAATGGACCTAATAGCCCAGACTACTCAAGGAAATGTTATTTTTATTATACGAGATTAGAATGGTTGATCATAGTTTTCAAATATGTCGTGTGATAATGCATTTGATCATACATCAATAGTCAATGATAATGCATTTGGTCATTCATTCATCGTTAGTTTGTTTCTTTGTCAGTGTACGTGAGCATCTGCCCCAATTTGAGAACTGACAAATCCTACGACTCAATCTTTCTACCATTAGTGTTCAGTAAGAGATTATTTTGTTGTGTTTTTCGTAAATATTCTTGATATGTGGAGGTGGGGTTATTAAGTATTATATACTAGAGTGATACGTTTGCTCAAATGTACAGGGATTGGTTAATTTATGGTCTCTAACCATTGTCAATTTAACATAATACAAATAAAAAACATTTATATATGGACTATTTTTAACTTCACTTTCCTGAAAAATTTAAACTAAATTAAAAGCTTGTCTGTCGTAAAAGATGTAAACGTTTAAATGCAGAATCAGTGGTAGTCTTACCATTGTAAACTTAATAACAAGACAAAGCTACCTCTGTTTATGGGATTGGCCAATTTAATTTTGGAGTACCGATTAATCAGTGTCATCTTGTGAGTTTCCTGTAAGTATAAAAGTTTGATCCAAACACTGATCATTTCCAAATGAAATTAATCGTTTCACCGTAACAACGTTGAGCTAATTCCTCCGCTTTCTCTCATAATTCAAGAGAAGAGGTAATTGTCTTAAATATATAAATGCAGGTAAACATTTCTTCTTAACAAAAAAAAAACATATCTTGATGGAGAGCTTCATGATCTAGACTCTGGCCTTTGATGGTTTTTAAACTGAGTTCAAGGCATGCATATCAAATTTCAACATTTTCTTGAAAATAGTAAATATTAATCGTTGTAGACATAAGTTTTTCCTGCAGACCCTTGAAGTAGATAACGTGATAACATGTAAACTTTGATATTTTAACAAATATGTTGCGGCTCCTTAAAACGCTTGTAAACATTTTGTTGAAAATTAATTTTCTCTAATTGTTCTAGACTATTCTTCATTAAAGATTATATGTTGTATTATCTCATGTAATAAAAAGCTTTGACTCGCATAATCTAGACATAAATTTAATATTAATCACTATTCATTTGAAATTCCTTTTATCACAGTTTTTATTTCAGTGAAAATTATCTATATAGAAAGAACAAATAATTTCGTTTTTTTCTGACAGAAAGAGCACCTTTCATTTCTTGTGCAAAAAATATAATCCCAAACACAGTTGAACTGGCAAAAAATAGATTGTATTTACTTTACAAAGTATAAATCAAAGAAACAGCTTTTATCCAAGTAAACATAACATTGTATAACGACAAAATCATTTTTTAAAACAGAATGAAAATTGCGATGTGATGCCACTTTTTCACGAAACACAGTAAACCTAGATTACATGTTTACCCTAAAAATATCACTTTCAGAACTAAACATTATATCGTTGCAATTTTCATGTAAAATAGGATTTTTGGATGCAAAAATTCACATATTTACCGGATGTAGCAATTGATCTCTTACTATATACTGTACGTGAGACGTCAACAAATTTTGGTTTTAGTCTGATTTGCATCCCATATATACTGCATACAAATGTGTTCAGGTTCTTCTATAAATAGAGGTGTTTTTTCTGCTTCAGTAAGTCAAAATTAAAAAAAAAAGTTTGCATTATTAAAACTCTGTAAATTTCGATATCTTAACAAATACGGTACATATCCGCAATTGAAACATTTGAGAAACGTTAAGACTTGTCTTTATAATGCTGATTGTCCCTAGCAAAGACCTTAATTTGACACATTTAAAAATATTGAAGGAAATCAATAATCAATCACAATCTGATCCCGTGTAGAGAACTTTGCTTTTAATCGTACCTAGGACGAATTTATATATGGAAACTGACGAGATGCTTGAGCTTGCCAGAAATTCTGCTATTTCTGAAGTATTCGGTGGCAAAAGAAATTTTGATTTGACAATGCTTTGGGTTTGATTAGTAATTTTTTCAATGGTTTTTAGAAATAATTGTGGAATTACAAATTTGGAAAGAGGAAAGGAGATGTAAATGCAAAGAGACATGAAACAGAACTATATATTCAGAATACTGAAATTCATTCGGAACATTCCATTCTTTCGGATATGTGAAAATACAATTTGGGATTATTTGGAATTTAATTCACAATAGCGTAAGTTGCTGTTAAAGTTTCTCTTTGTAACTCAGAAAATAAATTGACTGATGATTTTTCTTATATTATTGGTTTCACTTCATTCTTACACATACTTTAAAACAGACCGAAAGTCGTAACACTGTTGTGTTAATGTCTCTGTCACGGACTCTCAAAAATCTGTTTTGAAACCTGCTGCTTAGACTTTAGAGTTCAACTCGTTCAATTTAACAATGTCGTTATGACCCGTTGTTCTTACTTTTCTCGAAGTCACTTGATGAGCTTCTAGAATGTAAAAGTAATGAACGACATTCTTTTTTGTGTATCCGGAATATCTTGCTATTGTGGCAGAAGTTAGGGGTGTTGTTGGTTCAGGCTCACTTCATGTTCAAAATCACTGGGATGAACTTTTAGTAACACCTTAGTAACACCTTAGTTAGCCTATGAGGCAGCACAGAAAGTTTTCGTCGTTACCTCTTGAATTCTTCTTCTTCTGGTTTTCCTCAACAAAGTCTGATCGTCTCATCTTTATTCCAGATTGATTTTACTAACGTTTTCCACACAGTCCCTCACGCTTAGAGTATATATAATTCATTCAGTTTTCAGACTGCGAAGAAGGACACATTAAAACATGTCGCCCTTTTTGTCAGAGATTTTCATCAGCAGATCGCTCATGTCATCAAAAATAAAGAGAGATTCATTTGAAAGCATACTTCAGATACGACTACAGATAAATGTGAAGATATATGAATATGCTATTCCTGCCATTACAAAGGACTCCAGACTGTCAAAGCAAATTAACTACAAGAAATATACCCGTGAATGGTAAGGATACCTGATATCAATGTTAAGAAAAAAAGACATTGTTATACATACTACATAGTGCCTTGAGAAAAGAACATTGGTCTTCAGATTTACGTAACGAAAAAGTACATTGGTGTTCAGATTGACAATAAATAAAGAAATTATTCTTTAAAGTGACGTAACAAATAAGAACATTTGTCAACAGAGTGACCTAAGAAAAAGGTCAGTTATTTTCAGAGTGACCGAAGAAATTTGGATATTGGTCTTCAGAGTGACTTAAGAAATAAGTACATTGCTCTTCAGAGTGACCTAAGATGAAAGGATATTTGTCTTTAGATTGATCCAAGAATAAAAAAAACACCATGGTTATCGGATGATCTAAGAAACATACGTTGGTTTTGATAGTGACATACGAACAAAAATCAAGCAAAAACGATATGGAGATTTCTTTCTGATAAGAAGACGAAAGAACCTTCAAGAAATTCAAGAAGACATGACATATAGAAGGCAGTAACAAAGACGAACCAGTCCCCATCAAGAAATTCAAGAATACATGACATCTAGAAGGCGAACCCTTTTATTTTCCCCAATTCAAGAATGTCTGCTAGCTAAAAGAAAATTAAGACGAGGAGTCCATGGGAATAATGGAATTAAAAAGGCACAGACATGGAAGGAAAGAAAGACGAAAATTAACTATTAGATGTGTCATAAAATGTTTATTGTGACTCTGATTCAAAAGAAAACATACCAAAAAAAAACGTAAATATATCTTTGTCTGTCGAAATTACTGACAGTATCGATAAGACACGCACATACTCAAAACACTCACATACCGCACTCACTTGCTCACAAAACTCACATGCTCACAAAACTCATGCTCACAACACTCACATACCCACAGCACTCACATACTCACAACACACACACATAATTATAGCATTCACATCACCCACACTCACTGAATCATGGTGGAGGGAATTAGAATTTACTCAGAGTAGCAGTCATTTAGAAGCATTTAAAGAATCGCTGGCTTTTATATTGAAAACAAGCAACTTATTGGCTTGACATGATCAGATTTAACTGTCTCCTTTTCTCATTGTTTCAAAAATTGTCAAGTCCAAGTCAACATGAGTGTCTTCTATGCAGCTGTCAAATTGAATCGGGACTATCTTGAGCATGTGATGGCATCACCAAGACATAGGCCACATCTTTCTGTAATAAAGAATACACGTGGAAAGCAAATCTGTCTGAAGAAGTACCGGAAGTGCAAAGACAATAAGTTGAATAACAGTGACATGGCATGGTATGAGCTAATTAACTTGGGTTAACATTTATGACTCTTTTCATGGACACCCAGATCAACAAAAATAACTATTTGCCAAAAGTGTTTGTGCTTTGTATGTTTTTTGTGTATATCTATGTTGTTGTCAAAAACAATTTCAATCCCACTAAACCATATCTCTTCTCTGTATGATGGTATGTATGCCTTTAATGGTTTAATAATGTGCCTGTAAAGATTTCATTCTATTCCATGTGTGTATGTGTGTGTGATAGTATGTTAGTATGCTTGTTTGTAAAAGTGTGTATTTCTCTATTTCATCAAACTTCTTTGAACATCGACTTTTAGTATGAAGTTATATTTGTGTTACAAAAGTGTGTGTATCAACTGTTCCTATCCTTTTCATTGGATAGTAGGTGTCTGTGTGTGTGTGTGTTTGGATCCTACTAACATGTGTTTCGATAGCTTATAGGTGAAGTGTTGGATTGTATAGGTGTGTGTTTGGATTGTACTGGCATGTGTTTCGACAGTATATACATGAAGTGTTGGATTGTGTAGGTGTGTGTTTGGATTGTACTGGCATGTATTTCGATAGTATATACGTGAAGTGTTGGATTGTGTAGGTGTGTGTGTATATATGAGTGTGTGTGTGTGTGTGTGTGAATTGTACTGACATGTGTTTCGATAGCTTATACACCAAGTCAAGTGTTGGATTGTATAGGTGTGTGTTTGGATTGTACTGGCATGTGTTTCGACAGTATATACATGAAGTGTTGGATTGTGTAGGTGTGTATTTGGATTGTACTGGCATGTGTTTTGATAGTATACACGTGACGTGTTGGATTGTGTGTGTGTGTGTGTGTGTGTGTGTGTGTGTGAATTGTATTGACATGTGTTTCGATAGCTTATACACCAAGAGTTGGATTGTATAGGTGCGTGTTTGGATTGTATTGTTGTGTATATGTGTGTGTTTGGATTGTACTGGCATGTGTTTCGACAGTATATACACGAAGTGTTGGATTGTGTAGGTGTGTGTTTGGATTGTACTGGCATGTGTTTCGATATTATATGCGTGAAATGTTGGATTGTATAGGTATGTGTTAGATTGTAGATTACAAATTTAACATTAGATTGTCCCTATAAACTAACGACCCTTTCTCTGTTTGCTACGAATGCGGCACATTTTACTTTGCCCTTATAAACACAATTTTTCCAATAAACATTTATGTACCTATAATACGACTCGAATGTTAAGCCTATGTAACCCCATGTACGACGATAATGTAAACCTATGGACCCATTTAGCATGGGTTTTCTCTTTCCTACAAGTACCATAACAATATCAAACGACAGGCACATTTAGAATAGCATGTTCCTTGTCTCCATATTATCAAAATAACGTTAACCTATGGACACATTTAGCATAGCATTTCCCTTGAATCCCTATTATCAAAATAATGTTAACCCATGGACCAACTTAGCACAGCATTTCCCAATGTCTCCCAAGTACCAATGTAAATTTATGAGCCAATTTAGCATTAGTATTTCCCCTTGTCCCCAATAACAATATCAACCTATGAAATAATGTTAATCTCCCATATATACCCAACACTAATACGTCACTACTAAGACACATGTAAATTCTTTATTGATTGTGAAGGTAGCGGCCAATTAGTTATATCCCAATGTAATCGTACCATTGCATTTTGCTTACCTTTATGGGTTTCTACAGCTGTCAAATGCTTAGCGGAAAATATGATCTTTTGCTGTTTATTGAATATATGAGCACTTGATAACCGAAGGAACATTGACAAAAATGAATAAATTTACTGGATGACATGCCGTCCGAATAAGAAATGTAATCGACTATCAATATTAATTTAAACCTTTGGGGTGGTCTTAATGTGTTGTCAACACTTGGCATCCTCGCCCAAAATTATGACATTCAATGGACTGAGTTGCAAGCCTATAATTACGATTAACGCACTTTAGCCAGACTTCTAGAATACATTAGGTGTGGACATAGACTTTAGCCAGACTTCTAGAATACATTAGGTGTGGACATAGACTTTAACCAGACTTCTAGAATACATTAGGTGTGGACATAGACTTTAGCCAGACTTCTAGAATACATTAGGTGTGGACATAGATCTATTTTGCAGATAACGAAACTTTGAACATTTCAGCTATTTTGTATCTTGTGTTGTAATATGTGTGTCTATGTGTGTGTGCTTGTGTGCTTGTATGTGTGAGTTTGTGTGTGTGTGTGATTGTGTGTGGGGGTGGGTGTGCATGAGATTCAACGACGTTATCACAACAATATCTGAATGGTGCAGATTGAAAAATAAATTCTCGATAGTGAATTGCCAGATAAATACTTTAAATTAGAAAATAACCCTTGCAAATAAAAGTATTTATTAAACTGGCTATAAAAATATCACACATTTGGGTTACATGTCAAATATTTCTAAATATTTTCTCTTAATTAAAACATAGCTAGAAAAGTGGATATCATTAATTATACTCAAAAGCATAAAGGTTGCAAAAAATAAAGAAACTAAGGACACAAATACCAGTGACATGTTGGCACGAAAATATATCAATTTTAATAAATTATTCACAAGTCTGAAAGGTAAATAAATGAACTGAAGGTCACTCTTGCACATATATCAAGAGTAACGTCCCTAAGGAAAATTGATTTAGTAAAAATATTGGTAACATTTTTTAAGTATCCTCTCTTGATGCAAATTATGATGATTTAGTAACAATACTTGTAGCGATATTGGCATAGCATGACGGGAATTGCTTGTAATATTGAAGATCAAGATTGCCGTCAGCTGGCAAGTCCTTCCCTACAGAACATCTTAGAAAATTAAAATCATTTATAATGAAATAAAGCTTCGAAAGCGGATTTACATTTACCCTGATGCTGGCCTTTCATTTTAACGTTAGCTTTTCTTATTGCAAAAATTGGTGATTCCGTCAGAAATGTAGATTCCTGTCCTTTGCATGCAAAACAGTTCAAGAAATGACGGCAGCAGCTGTGGAGTCAATTTCGTAACATGTGTTTGGACGGCTATAAATAATGAAGTTAGAGGATAGCATTCATCTGTGTTTAGGAAATAATTTTCACGATATTTAATGCCCTAGGCAACAGATGCGTCGTTATTTAAAACAAAATAATGATAGGGTTCAGTTGTAAAGCCTTCATACTGACTTGTAAGGTAAGGTTTCAACGTGTATATTACGATCTCAGATTACCTAACATGTTGAATTTGAAACTTACCCACAAACCGCACGTGGTATGAATGCTACTTATACCAGTACACCTAAGCCAATTTGGTAAGGATATATTTTATAACAATATACATATAAGCCGGTCTGGTAGGATACATTTTATACCAATATTTCCAAGCCAATCATGAAAAGAATACATTTTATACCAATGTACCAAGCCAATCTGACAATGATACCTTTTATACTAATGTACCCGAGCCAATCTGGCAAGGATACATTTTAGGCAAACGTACCCAAGTCAATCAGGCAAGGATACATTTTAGACCAAAGTACCCAGCCAATCTGACCAGGATACATTTTATACAAATGTACCCAAGCCAATCAGGCAAGGATACATTTTAGACTAATGTACCCAAGCCAATCAGACGCGAATACATTTTATACCAATGTACCCAAGCCAATCTGACAAGGATACATTTTAGGCAAATGTACCCAAGCCAATCTGGCAAGGAAACATTTTAGGCAAACGTACCAAAGTCAATCAGGCAAGGATACATTTTATACAAATGTACCCAAGTCAATCAGGCAAGGATACATTTTAGACCAATGTACCCAATCCAATCTGACCAGGATACATTTTATACAAATTGTACCCAAGCCAATCAGGCAAGGATACATTTTAGGCTAATGTAGCCAAGCCAATCAGACGCGAATACATTTTATACCAATGTATCCAAGCCAATCTGACAAGGATACATTTTATACAAATGTACCCTGGCC
Source organism: Potamilus streckersoni (assembly GCA_016746295.1). Lineage (NCBI taxonomy): Eukaryota > Metazoa > Mollusca > Bivalvia > Unionida > Unionidae > Potamilus > Potamilus streckersoni. Next base: position 556,106 of record JAEAOA010000713.1, read on the forward strand.
AATCTGGTAATATTTTCTCACACAACTATCTTGTTGCATTCTTATACACTATAATGTGAGCATTTGCTTTCTCTGATAAAACATTGCTTCTTTTTTGTGTTGTTGGTTTTTTTGTTTTGGTTTTTTGCTGAGCTAGATTGTTACATTCTCAAACACAAAGCAATTCTTGGACGTGGTGATTGACATGACAATCTAACGGTTGTAATTTCGTTTTACAATAATAATATTGCATAATTTATGCCAGATTTCTAAAAAAAGCAGAAATTGTTCATTTTTGCAAAACATCACTGAATATTTTCTGTTTCAAATAATAACTTACTAAAACATCACTGAACATTTTCTGTTTCAAACAAAAATTTACCGAAACATCACTGAATATTTTCTGTTTCAAACACTAACTTACCAAAACATCACTGAACATTTTCTGTTTCAAACACTAACTTACCAAAACATCACTTAACTGTTTCATACACTAACTTAACAAAACATCAATGAAAATTTTCTGTTTCAAACACTGACTTACCAAAACATCACTGAACATTTTCTGTTTCAAACACTAACTAAACCAAGACATCACTGATTGTTTCAAACACTAATTTACCAAAACATCGCTGAACATTTTCTGTTTCAAACAAAAACTTGCCAAACATAACTGAACATCTACTGTTTCAAACAAACACTTGCCAAAACATTGCTGAACATTTTCTGTTTCAAACATAAACTTGGCAAAACATCACTGAATATTTTCTGTTTCAAACACTAACTTAACAAAACATCACTGAACATTTTCTGTTTCAAACAAAAATTTACCGAAACATCACTGAATATTTTCTGTTTCAAACACTAACTTACCAAAACATCACTGAACATTTTCTGTTTCAAACACTAACTTACCAAAACATCACTTAGCTGTTTCAAACACTAACTTAACAAAACATCAATGTAAATTTTCTGTTTCAAACACTGACTTACCAAAACATCACTGAGCATTTTCTATTTCATACACTTACTTACCAAGACATCACTGATTGTTTTAAACACTAATGTACCAAAACATCGCTGAACATTTTCTGTTTCAAACAAAAACTTGCCAAACATCACTGAACATTTACTGTTTCAAACAAACACTTGCCAAAACATTGCTGAACATTTTCTGTTTCAAACATAAACTTGGCAAAACATCACTGAACATTTTATGTTTCAAACACTGACTTACTAAAATATCACTGAACATTTTCTGTTTTAAACATTAACTTACAAAGGCATCAATGAATTGTTTCAAACATCAACTTAACAAAACATCACTGAACATTTTCTGTTTCAAACACAAACTTGCCAAAACATCACTGAATATTTTCTGTTTCAAATACTAACTTACCTAGACATCACTGAAATGTTTCAAACACTAACTTACCAAAACATCACAGAACATTTTCTGTTTCAAACACTAACTTACCAAGACATCACTTAATTGTTTCAAACACTAACTTATCAAAACATCACTGAACATTTTCTGTTTCAAACACTAACTTACCAAGACATCACTGAACTGTTTCAAACACTAACATACCAAAACATCACTGAACATTTTCTGTTTCAACACTAACTTACCAAAACATCACAGAACATTTTCTGTTTCAAACACTAACTTACCAAAACGTCACTGAACATTTTCCGATTCAAACACTAACTTACCAAGCCATAACTCTACTGTTTCAATCACTAACTTACCAAAACATCACAGAACATTTTCGGATTCAAACATTAACTTACCAAGACATCACTGATCTGTTTCAAACACTAACTTACCAAAACATCACAGAACATTTCTGTTTAAAACATTAACTTACCAAAACATCACTGAACATTTTCTGTTTCAAAAACTAACTTACCAAAACATCACTGAACTGTTTCAAACACTAACTTGACAAAATGTCACTAAACATTGTTTGTTTCAAGCACTAACTTACCAAAACATAACTGAACATTTTCTGTTTCAAACACTAACTTGCCAAAACATCCCTGAACATTTTCTGTTTCAAACACTAACTTACCAAGACATCAATGAATTGTTTCAAACACTAACTTACCAAGACATCACGGAATTGTTTCAAACACTAACTTACCAAAACATCACTGAACATTTTCTGTTTCAAACAATAACTTACCAAGACATCACTGAACATTTTCTGTTTCAAACACTAACTTACCAAAACATCACTGAACATTTTCTGTTTCAAACACTAACTTACCAAAACATCACTGAACATTTGCTGTTTCAAACACTAACTTAACACAACATCACTGAACATTTTCTGTTTCAAACAAAAACTTGCCAAAACATCAATAAACATTTTCTGTTTCAAACACTAACTTTCCTAGACATGACTTAATTGTTTCAAACACTAAATTACCAAAAAAATCACTGAACATTTTCTGTTTCAAACACTAACTTACCAAGACATCTCTGAATTGTTTCAAACACTAACTTACCAAAACATCACTGAACATTTTCTGTTTCAAACACTAACTTACCAAAACATCACAGAACATTTTCTGTTTCAAACACTAACTTACCAAAACATCACTGAACATTTTCTGTTTCAAACACTAACTTACCAAAACATCACTGAACATTTTCTGTTTCAAACACTAACTTACCAAAACATCACTGAACATTTGCTGTTTCAAACACTAACTTAACACAACATCACTGAACATTTTCTGTTTCAAACAAAAACATGCCAAAACATCAATAAACATTTTCTGTTTCAAACACTAACTTACCTAGACATGACTTAATTGTTTCAAACACTAAATTACCAAAACATCACTGAACATTTTCTGTTTCAAATACTAACTTACCAAGACATCACTGAATTGTTTCAAACACTAACTTACCAAAACATCACTGAACATTTTCTGTTTCAAACACTAACTTACCAAAACATCAATGAACATTTTCTGTTTCAAACACTAACTTACCAAAACATCACTGAACATTTTCTGTTTCAAACACTAACTTACCAAAACATCACTTAGCTGTTTCAAACACTAACTTAACAAAACATCAATGTAAATTTTCTGTTTCAAACACTGACTTACCAAAACATCACTGAGCATTTTCTATTTCATACACTTACTTACCAAGACTTCACTGATTGTTTTAAACACTAATGTACAAAAACATCGCTGAACATTTTCTGTTTCAAACAAAAACTTGCCAAACATCAATGAACATTTACTGTTTCAAACAAACACTTGCCAAAACATTGCTGAACATTTTCTGTTTCAAACATAAACTTGGCAAAACATCACTGAACATTTTATGTTTCAAACACTGACTTACCAAAATATCACTGAACATTTTCTGTTTCAAACATTAACTTACAAAGACATCACTGAATTGTTTCAAACATCAACTTAACAAAACATCACTGAACATTTTCTTTTATAAACACAAACTTGCCAAAACATCACTGAATATTTTCTGTTTCAAACACTAACTTACCTAGACATCACTGAAATGTTTCAAACACTAACTTACCAAAACATCACAGAACATTTTCTGTTTCAAACACTAACTTACCAAGACATCACTGAACTGTTTCAAACACTAACATACCAAAACATCACTGAACATTTTCTGTTTCAACACTAACTTACCAAAACATCACAGAACATTTTCTGTTTCCAACACTAACTTACCAAAACGTCACTGAACATTTTCTGTTTCAAACACTAACTTACCAAGCCATCACTCTACTGTTTCAATCAATAACTTACCAAAACATCACATAACATTTTCGGATTCAAACACTAACTTACCAAGACATCACTGATCTGTTTCAAACACTAACTTACCAAAACATCACAGAACATTTCTGTTTAAAACATTAACTTACCAAAACATCACTGAACATTTTCTGTTTCAAAAACTAACTTACCAAAACATCACTGAACTGTTTCAAACACTAACTTGACAAAATGTCACTAAACATTGTTTGTTTCAAGCACTAACTTACCAAGACATCACTGAACATTTTCTGTTTCAAACACTAACTTGCCAAAACATCCCTGAACATTTTCTGTTTCAAACACTAACTTACCAAGACATCACTTAAATGTTTCAAACACTAAATTACCAAAACATCACTGAACATTTTCTGTTTCAAACACTAACTTACCAAGACATCAATGAATTGTTTCAAACACTAACTTACCAAGACATCACGGAATTGTTTCAAACACTAACTTACCAAAACATCACTGAACATTTTCTGTTTCAAACAATAACTTACCAAGACATCACTGAACATTTTCTGTTTCAAACACTAACTTACCAAAACATCACTGAACATTTTCTGTTTCAAACACTAACTTACCAAAACATCACTGAACATTTTCTGTTTCAAACACTAACTTAACACAACATCACTGAACATTTTCTGTTTCAAACAAAAACTTGCCAAAACATCACTAAACATTTTCTGTTTCAAACACTAACTTACCTAGACATGACTTAAATGTTTCAAACACTAAATTACCAAAACTTCACTGACTATTTTCTGTTTCAAACACTAACTTACCAAGACATCACTGAATTGTTTCAAACACTAACTTACCGAGATATCACTGAATTGTTTCAAACACTAACTTACCAAGACATCACTTAACATTTTCTGTTTCAAACATTAACTTACAAAGACATCACTGAATTGTTTCAAACATCAACTTAACAAAACATCACTGAACATTTTCTTTTATAAACACAAACTTGCCAAAACATCACTGAATATTTTCTGTTTCAAACACTAACTTACCTAGACATCACTGAAATGTTTCAAACACTAACTTACCAAAACATCACAGAACATTTTCTGTTTCAAACACTAACTTACCAAGACATCACTGAACTGTTTCAAACACTAACATACCAAAACATCACTGACATTTTCTGTTTCAACACTAACTACCAAAACATCACAGAACTTTTTCTGTTTCCAACACTAACTTACCAAAACGGTCACTGAACATTTTCTGTTTCAAACACTAACTTACCAAGCCATCACTCTACTGTTTCAATCAATAACTTACCAAAACATCACATAACATTTTCGGATTCAAACACTAACTTACCAAGACATCACTGATCTGTTTCAAACACTAACTTACCAAAACATCACAGAACATTTCTGTTTAAAACATTAACTTACCAAAACATCACTGAACATTTTCTGTTTCAAAAACTAACTTACCAAAACATCACTGAACTGTTTCAAACACTAACTTGACAAAATGTCACTAAACATTGTTTGTTTCAAGCACTAACTTACCAAGACATCACTGAACATTTTCTGTTTCAAACACTAACTTGCCAAAACATCCCTGAACATTTTCTGTTTCAAACACTAACTTACCAAGACATCACTTAAATGTTTCAAACACTAAATTACCAAAACATCACTGAACATTTTCTGTTTCAAACACTAACTTACCAAGACATCACTGAATTGTTTCAAACACTAACTTACCAAAACATCACTGAACATTTTCTGTTTCAAACACTAACTTACCAAGACATCACTGAACTGTTTCAAACACTAACTTACCAAAACATCACTGAACATTTTCTGTTTCAAACACTAACTTACCAAGACATCACTGAACATTTTCTGTTTCAAACACTAACTTACCAAAACATCACAGAACATGTTCTGTTTCAAACACTAATTTACCAAGACATCAATTTGCAGATTTTAACTCTGAAAATAACTGACAAGGCGATAGTTGTTTTGTTGTTTTGTGGCTTAACGCCATTTTTCAGCACACGATAGGCTATTCATGGCGGCCAGTATTTAATGGTGGAGGAAGAAACCGGGAAATCACCGGAAAGAACCACCTACCCACGAGAAGCTACTGGCAAGCTTTCTCATATATCCACTTTAGCCGAATCCTAGAATCGAACCCACGCAGACATAGGTGAGATGGCAGTGATCCGTAACGGACAGTGCTTTACACCACTCGGCCACTCGGGGCCCCTAAAAGGCGATATAGAAGTGGCAGTGTTTCTCGAAGTCTCTTCTGTTTTAAACATTCATTTTTGGAGCATCTTATAATAAAGACATGTACCTTTATATCATCTAAATAGCATTACTAAGCACGTACTTTACATGTCAGAAAGCAGTGTGTGCTTATTTGGGAAGTTACGGTATGTTTTAATAACTAATCAATTTTTATCCAGTAACTTCTTATTGCAAGACATTGTTGTCGCATTGCTTATATCTCTGATGGATTATTTGTGTCAACGGATTAAACAATTTAATGAAAATAATTACAGAAGTTACCTTTGGGCACTATATGGAGAGAGTTAACTGGGCATTAGTATAATAACATTAATAAGCACTTGACAAGCATTTGACTTTCCTCTTTAAACGAAGAACATCAAGACATGACATGTTGCGGTTAGCAACGAAAAACATCAAGTCTTAACATCAAGTTCTGTATATTTAGTTTATAGTTTTGTGTGTGGCCTTTGTTCATTATTGAGGGGAGATTATTGACCTACCTGGCTATTTTGTCACGTTTTTATGATGATTACTTGACTTTATGATGATTTCAAGACCTAACTTTCATAATAAACTTAGAATGTTCTGGATGAAAACTCATTGATAATATTTTTGAATTCTTCATCGTAAATGACCCACATCAAGGACATGTTTCATAGGTCAGGTGACAATATCTATATAGAAAACTGGGTAAAAGGCGAATCATTCTTATCTTAATATGAATTTGTGGATTCATTTTTAGTTGTGTTCATTTTCAACTTGAAAGGAACCATTTATTTAAATTACACATTCCATAATGTATATTTAATTTATATTGTGTACTTGAATTTGAGTTCACAGTCCATCCATTATGTTTATTTAACTTATATTGTGTACTTGAATTTGTGCTCACAGTCCATCCATTAAATATATTTAATTTATATTGTGTATTTGAATTTGAGTTCACAGTTCATCCATTATGTATATTTAATTTATATTGTGTAGTTGAATTTGTGTTCACAGTCCATCCATTATCTATATTTAATTAATATTGTGTAGTTGAATTTGAGTTCACAGTCCATTCATTATATATATATATATATAAAGAATACAAATCATATGTATGTCCAAACAAAACGTGCAAAACAGAGAATGTGATTTATTTCATCACATGTAAGATCTGTGGCCTTCAGTACGTGGGAGAAACTGAAAAGCTAAACAAAAGGATAAACCTTCATAGATCTGATTGGATGACAAAAAAGCTGTACAGAAGCCCGGTCGCAGAACACTTCTCCTCCCCTGGCCACACTTTCAGTGATATAATACTTATCGCTATTGCTAACAACCACAGCTGGAGTTCCGAAACCAGGAAGGAAAAGGAATCATACTGGATACGCCGCCTTAGAACATTGAAACCAAGCGGTCTAAACCAAGAAGACTAGAAAATGAAAACTATGCACTAGTAGAATTTAACATTTTCTAAATCTTCTTATTATCCTTCAATTTTTACTATAAGAATAACCGGTATAGAATCAAATATCCGGGATATAATCTGCGTTACATATGTACACAAAGTAAAAATAGATGTCGCTTTGGCTTGTAGACTTTTAGGGAATTATACAACGTTTTCAGTTTCCGCAACTAGTCTATACAAGCTGGTTGTATTTATAGTTTTAGCACATGTGAAGACAGAAATGTAGAGGTTTACAAACACAACGTTTTTGTGTTTATTTGTTTGTCGTAACTATGTTTTGTATTTGCCTTTGAAAAAGACTCATTAAGAGTCGAAAGCGCTTAGGCTAGTTAGTTACTAGTTTCGTACTGTTCGTCGTCAGTTTATTGCATCTATATATATATATATATATATATATATATATATATATATATATATATATATATATATATATATATATATATATATAATTCATATTGTGTACTTGAATTTGTTTTCACAGTCCATCCATTATATATATTTAATTTATATTGTGTACTTGAATTTGTGTTCACAGTCCATCCGTTATGTATATTTAATTTATATTTTGTAGTTGAATTTGTGTTCACAGTCCATCCATTATCTATATTTAATTTATATTGTGTAGTTGAATTTGAGTTCACAGTCCATCCATTATGTACATTTAATTTATATTGTGTAGTTGAATATGAGTTCACGGTCCATCCATTATGTACATTTAATTTGTATTGTGTAGGTGAATTTGAGTTCACGGTCCATCCATTATGTATATGTAATTCATATTGTGTAGTTGAATTTGAGTTCACGGTCCATCCATTATGTATATTTAATTTATATTGTGTTGTTGAATTTGAGTTCACGGTTCATCGATTATGTATATTTAATTCATATTGTGTAGTTGAATTTGTGTTCACAGTCCATCCATTATATATATTTAATTAATATTGTGTAGTTGAATTTGAGTTTACGGTCCATCCATTATGTACATTTAATTTGTATTGTGTAGGTGAATTTGAGTTCACGGTCCATCCATTATGTATATGTAATTCATATTGTGTAGTTGAATTTGTGTTCACGGTCCATCCATTATATATATTTAATTTATAATGTGTAGTTGAATTTGAGTTCACGGTTCATCTATTGTGTATATTTAATTTATATTGTGTAGTTGAATTTGTGTTCACGGTCCATCTTTGATTATGACTTTATAATGTTCCAGAAAAAAAACGTGTCGACATTATTTTGGGAAGTTCTAAAAATGATATTGCATGATATGTCGGTTTGGATGTATACAAAGAGATTCATGTAGCCAACGTTTCCATTCATTTTACTGTCAAATTATGGAATCACTTAGACAAGTTCAAAATATAATTTGATAGGGCTTTTTTAATTACATTATTCATTTGAATTTTAAAGTGCTCATTGAATTTGGGGACTAATAGTTGTTTTTGGAATAATGAAGATTCATCAAAATACATTCTGGAATTTGTTTTGGAGATACATCAAGACTATTGATGCATCAACACTTTCAAGGCTTGATGATACATCGGCACATTTAGTATCGTTACAATTCATTGGGAACATTCTAAAGTTGTCTACTTGTGATAGGACATTTAGGAACGTTTGGGATTTAATTCACAATATGGGAAATTCTTCTTTACTTTTCACTTTATATTGAAAGTGAAATACATTGTTAATTGAATTTACTAAATTAAGATCTTTCTGTTACATAGATAGGTTACAAAAATGTCCAGTTATTATACATATATATATATATATATATATATGCTTTGAGAAGGGATGGTATTGTTTTCACAGAAGGGTCATTATATTATTTTTAAAAAGCGTCACAGCGAGTGGGCGAGAAGGTAGATGAGATGTCTCTGCATACGTCCTGCTAAACGTAATCTTTACAAAATGAAATTGTGCAGGATTAAATAGCTTTATTTGGCTTAGATAGGGAAAACAATTTACAGATCGACTATTGTCCTACCGATGTAAAACTTTATTTGATTTAGATAAGGAAGACATTTTACAGATCGACCATTGTCCTACTGATGTATCAGTATTCTTATAAGGTTTCAGTCATGGCAATATAAAATTCGCCCCAGCAACTTTGAAAGCCGTCCCAGCGTAGCGTGAAATCAGTCTATTCTAGATCTAAAATAGATTGCAGTTTTATGATGACAAAAACAACTCAACATGAACATATTAGATTCTAATTTGCAAAAGCAAGACGAAAGAAGATCGGTAATTTTAAGGGTTGAATAAGTCCTAACAAAAGCTACATTAAAATTTAATATCATTAATCGGCTAGAATTAAGTTTGATTAACTCTTCTATTGACTTATAAAATAAATGGACTTTAATATCTACGCAATAAAGGTTTGTGTCGTATTTATTACATTACTATCACTTCTCAGTGTATGTGTTAGTTGATATAGCAGTAAAGTGACCTTGACAAGAGTCTCTTCATCTAATAATATAAGTATTTGCAGAGGAATATATGTTTATGCATAGTACAGGATAAGATAATATGTTTTTGCATAATATAGTATACGATGAATATGTATGTGCATTGTATATTATAAGATCATTCTGTATGTGCATAGTATATTGTATGATAATTATGTATTTGCATGGTATATTATATGATAGTTATGTATTTGCATAGTATATTATATGATAATTATGTATTTGCATAGTATATATTATGATAAGTATGTATTTGCATAGTATATTATAAGATAATTATGCATTTGCATAGTATATTATAAGATAATTATGTATTTGCATAATATAGTATAGCATACGATAATTATATATTTGAATGGTATATAATAGTTACGTATTTATATAGCAGCTGCATGTAATGTTCTATATTTAACAAGAACTAGAATAATAAGTTAAATTGCGCTTTCTACTGTTTAAATGATGTACATGTGTTTATGAAAATTCGCATGAGAACAATTAAAAAAAGTTTTTGGCAATTAGGTCTGGTGTAGAAGGACACATAATTAATGCGTTTGCTTGTAGGCAGAGAAAGACTATTATAAGCTTTACTAAAGTACATTTTCGATCTTTTATAAACTATTTGACTTCAAATGACCGCAATTGATTTCTTACCTTAAATGACCATATATGATTGTATCTAACTTTAAATGACCCAATATGATTGTATCTAACCTTAATGACCATATACGACTGTATATAACCTTAAATGACCCTATACGAGTGTACATAACCTTAAATGACCCTATATTATTCTATCTAACCTTAAATGGCAATGTATTACAGTTAGTGTATCATTTTTGTAGTAAGGGAAATAACTTTGCAAAAGAAATAACGGTGTCATAAAAGTCAAATTTATTCAGCAAAATAATGTTCATGTATGAAAGGTAATGCAGTCTCCATTTATTTGTTGTTGCTTGCAAAGTTCTCTTTGTTCAAGCTACAGATAAAACTTCTGTTGGCACACAATCGAGTATAGCTTGGACTGGTGGGAAATCTTGTAGTTTTTATGTGAAAATAAAAGGAAATAGTTTTGACCTGTGAAAATATAAGCATGAAGAAGCATTTTTTTCTTCCACCAATAATGTTTCATATTTAACATTTAAGTATATAATACAGTTCACTTATTATTTACATAGCTTGGAGTTACAGCTTTGTATTTTTCGCATCAGAATTTCAAATTAACCAATCCGTTTCTTTCTGGGTTTTCATTTGATGGTTACGTCATGCATTGCCAGAACAACGTGCTCCAAGCATTCAAAATTTTAAAGGCTCCATAGTTACCGAATGATTTATGAAAAGACAGTTAATCTAATATTTTCCTTCTCTACATTCAACAATGTAACGTGCTGAATTGTTTCAGTTACAAATGATTTTCCTTGTATTGTATGATTTCAAGGGAGGTTGGGGCTATTTTTTCAAGTTTTACCGATTTATCAGTGTATCTGGTTTGTATCCCAATATATCGATTTATCGATATTTAAAACATGCGTATACCAGCTTGTGTCTCAATATATCGAATTATCGATATCTGGAACATACTTGTATCCGTTTGTGTCCCAATAGATCGATGTATCGATATTTGAAACATTAGTTTGTGTCCGAGTTGCATTCGTCTAGTTATGTTTATTTTCGGACCATATGCATAATTTGCGTAACCCGGGACATACGAAATAATACTGAGCTATTTGTAAATGATTTGAAAATAAATTAATCATTAAGGCTTTAGTACCAGCTCTATTTAGGGCCTATCAATTTATATGACAACAACCACTGACGATGGACTGCATATGTATATGACACGACTAACATGCTTGAATAGTGTCTTTGAAATGATGCTTTGCCTATGTTCTCTCTCTCTCTAACACACACACACACACACACACACACACACACACACACACACACACGGGAAAACGCTATCTCCTGTTATATTTATATTTAAGTTGTCATCTGAGTGTTTTCTGTTTCTGTTCAAATCTCTGAAATCTATTACCAACATTGAAATATGCACTTCAAAGATTTTTGTGGCAGGCTTGAATAACTTTATATTCTGTTTTCCGTCTATATTTTCCTTTGCGATGTTGAACTCAAATAAACTGTGGTGTCTCGAACATTCTGAATATTGTGAGATACCTTTCTTGTTTCTTCGGAACTGGCAGTAAAGTTAATGTTGATGGATTAACGTTGATTGCAATTTTCTGCAACTGCACGTGCAGCACGCGGAACACCGATGTATATGACGTAACAAAGGAAATGACAGCAATCTAAAATGCAAGAGGAGAACAGTTCTGCTACTGAGCAAAAGAGCATATTGTAAAATCAGTAATCTCTTTGGGGTACTCTGGCTGATATCAAGGCTGACTTGAAGTATAAAGATGTCATTTTCTGTCATATCATATCCACAATTATTAGTTGCTTTCGTCATTTAAAAAGAGGTTGGGAAGATGACTCACATTTTCAGAATACCACTGTCTGCGATTGATGAGCGAGAAATTACTTCTTAATAGTTAGATCTTTTAAAATAACTTTCGTTTCAAAACGAAAATAAATGCAACATATCAAATTGAAGTAATTAGATAATTAGTGTTAGGATTTCTTTGTCATAGAAACGACCGCTTTTAATAATGATTTAATTTCCAAAAGAGTCACCAGATATTAAATTGGGTCAATAACCGAAGCTTCTCAAATTGAATGATGCATGTCTCAAAGGCGTGTAGTGTGGTAGGGCGGGGAACGCTAGTGAAGAACCGTATTTGAAACATAGATGGCCAGCAACTTTTGAAAGACATGCGTGGTGAGGAGTCATTCGTAAAGTCCAAAGCCCGCTGTCCTGTATTACCATAAACCAACATACAACTGTGGAAGAAAAGCTAGCTAGTGTCGAGGCGGTCATTTTCGCTCCTTACCTGCGATGGCGTCACCTCGTTCTATAGTCCGATGCTACTAACCCGTTGGTTTGTACCTCCCTACCGATTTCAATAACGGAAACCTTTAATTTGATAAAAAGTGCAAGGAACTTAGTCAATTCATTCATTAATTTATATTTTCTAACCTGAATGTGAGAAGAATTGCCATAACACCGTCATCGCCTGCGCGTTTCATGCTAAACGGAAGTTTTCAATGTAATAGACTGACATGCTAGAGAAATATCTCCAGTTTCTGGACCAATCCATTTTCAGCAAAGGGGCGTATGCGCGACTATGTATATACATATGTCGTTTGCTTCTGATATTTACAGTGTCGAATCAAGCAAAGAAAAAGAATGACAAAAAAAATTGCCTTTCACTTGGATTTAATAAGCGGTTTTATTAATATGTTCTCTTGTGCAAAGTAATATTATTCCAAAGTCAACATTATGGCAATTTACGGAATTATCTGGCAGTTACCAAATAGGATCAATTACGTCATTATGTTGCCGGATGGAGAAACAAGCTACCCCGTAGTGTACTGAATATGGCACCGTGTTAGTATGGAAAGTCCGTTAAGCATGAAAGGTGCCAAAGGATGCAAGTACTAGTGCCATTCTGGTGACAGTCAGGTTAGAAATTATAAATCAATGATTAAACTGATTTAGTTCTGTGAACTTTGTATCATATTTTAAACATTTTAGTTATTGAAATCGGTAGGGGGTACAAACCAACGGGAATGTAGCATCGGACTAGTCCCTGGTTGTTATTTCACCAAGCCCAAGAGTTATCTCTCCAGCCTACAAGACATTGGGCGGCTCAAGTGTTTGGACTATGCCTAGTACTGCATCGAGGTCAATGTAACTAATTTGTAATATGCTTTAGCGCGTATTGTAGACATGATACTGTTTGCGCGTGGCACTTAAGTAGGCGCCAATGCTGTGGCTCAAGGGTTAACAGTACGGCTGCATGCTCTGCATAACGCTCACATTTCACGCAAGCACTAATGTAATGGGCCACGGTAGGGTTAGTGCAGACAAGCAACTTGCAAGAGCCCTCCCTCTTTACAACTTCGTAGGCTTCCTGTCGACCCTTTAGAGCTAGCATGTTGTTTTGTATTGATTTGTTGGTTTGTTTTGTTTGTTTTGCGTTCGTTTTGTTTTGGGGTTTTTGTTGTTGTTGTTTGGGGGTTATTTTTAGTGCGTTCATAAACTAGTCCCACATCCTTGCAATGATTAGTAAGCCACGAGATACGATGCATGGCCACTCAAACATTGATGCGAACAAGATCGTGGGCGTGTATAACCCTTTGACACCACAATACGCCGCCACCAATTCGTACGTCAACTTGCGCCACGAGCCAGTTATGAACTATGTCGACGCTGTGATTGCTGCTAGGCTATTCCACGATATGCAGAAAGTGTTACGGCACTGTTTACTTTGTGGATGGCATGCCGCCATTACCGTCTTGGTTACAATGGTGGCAGTCCTGCCAGCGATCACATTGGAGGGTATTTCGCTCCTTTGTCGTTTTTCGCTCGTCTTGGTTTCTGCCATTCAGCGCTTTCACTTAAAACAAACAAAATACGACTAGAAAAGATCTTCGATGAATAAGTATACAACACTTAACAATGAGATATACCATGATGTCACTTTTGTTGAATGTGAACTTACACTACTATGAGAAAGGCCTTTGAATTAGTGCTTTTTCGTACTCCATTTTAACACATTCGTAGTTCGTTCTTTACTTTGTTTTGGTATTTCATAATATTCTTTTTATTTTATGTCACTGACTAATGCTTTTGTCAACCCAACTTGTCCTCTTAATTGACTTTGGGAAATATTTGAAAGGAAGTGGATAACTTGCTTCTTTGCAAAGAAATTTTTAATCTGATTAAAGATTTCTAGAATAATGCTGATACTGAGATTTTAAAAGTTTTATTTAGTGATATATTAAGTGTTTAGTGTCATTGTGTGATATATTATGCGTTTAGTGTTATTGTATGATATATTATGCGTTTAGTGTTCTTGTGTGATATACTATGTATTTACTGTATTTATGTGATATATTAAGTGTTTAATGTTATTGTGTGATGTATTACGTGTTTGTTGTTATTGCGTGGTATATTAAGTGCTATTGTGTAATATGTTAAGTGTTTAGAATTATTATGAAATATATTACGTGTATAGTGTTTGTCACGTTTGCTAAGCCCAGCTTGGGGGAAGGGTGTCGTGTATAAACTTGGGTATTGCAGTGACTACGTGTTTAATGTCTAAAGATTTCCGGAGGCTTGTGTTAATCAGTTACGTGACCCTCAGGGATTTTTTATGCGTTGGCGTTGACGTAGGCGACCGCTTGCGTCATTTGACAAAGGTTTATAGTACTCATAACTAGGTGTTAAACATTTGTTCAGAGATCAAAGTAACCTCGCAGGGTGAACGGGTCGTGTTCTTGTCCGTGCCCACGTGGACAGACGGCGAGTGAACATTGACAGCTATGTTTGATTGGATCGGTTCACAGCAACATCCAATCGGAATTGAGATAGAGGGTGAGATTACAATTTAGATCCGGATGATAACTTCGCAAAGAGTCAGTTTTTCCTGGGAAGATTTATGAAGAAGCCACTGGTAATTTGGCGGTAAAATTTAGAAATGATTCTAAGGAAAAACAAAGCTTCGAAAAGGTTAGTTGCTCGATTTTTGCAGAATATTACGGCAAACTAATTGTAATTATTTGTAGAATGTACACTTATTACTAGCATCGTTTAGTGTGTATAATTACCTCTGTAGTATTTCATTTACATGCGTATTTGAGAAATGGGCTTGAGGTTTTCGTAGATAATTATGTTGATTGTTAGCTTGTTGTCAGAATTAATTTTGTAATTCGCTATTAAGTTACATCGTAGTAAACCAGAACATGTATTAATGCATCATGTTAGATTGTACGCATGCTTGAATTTTGAGTTTGGAAATCGGTTGAAGTATGTAAGATTAGTTACTAAGGACATATGAAGATATCAGAGCATGGATTGAATATTTGTGTACTTAGTATAAGTTGTGAGGTAAAGAAATGCTGCAACTGATTATTATGATATTGTTTATTATAATGGGATTAGTTGTATGTACTGATATGACGCAATTTATTGATGTATGTATGAGAATCAGTTGATACCGTGCTTTTATTATGACGTAGTTTACCATACCTGAAGGTACGAGTATTTCTATGTGAATGAATGCGTGACTAAGAAATTTAACAGCCGTTATGTAATGATAGGCTGAGTGTAGTATGGGATGAGAGGGCTAAAGAAAAATAAGTGTACCGTTCTTATGGTTTATAGGCTGAGTGTAGTATGGGATAAGAGGGCTAAGGAAAAATAGCATACCGTTCTTGTGTTTTAGGCTGGGTGTAGAATGGGATGAGAGGGCTAAAGAAAACACAGTGTACCGTTCTTGTGTTTTATAGGCTGGGTGTAGAATGGGATGAGAGGGCTATGGAAAAATAGTGTACCGTTCTTGTGTTTTATAGGCTGAGTGTAGTATGGAATGAGAGGGCTAAGGAAAATAGTGTACCGTTCTTGTGTTTTATAGGCTGAGTGTAGTATGGGATGAGGGGGCTAAGGAAAAATAATGTACCGTTCTTGTGTTTTATAGGCTGAGTTTAATATGGAATGAAAGGTCTAGGGAAAAATAGTGTACCGTTCTTGTGTTTTATAGGCTGAGTGTAGTATGGAATGAGAGGGCTAAGGAAAAATAGTGTACCGTTCTTGTGTTTTATAGGCTGAGTGTAGTATGGAATGAGAGGGCTAAGGAAAAATAGTGTACCATTCTTGTGTTTTATAGGCTGAGTTTAATATGGAATGAAAGGTCTAGGGAAAAATAGTGTACCGTTCTTGTGTTTAAACAGGAAATGTTTAGGGGACATAATTTCGGTTCAGTTGAGTCCTGAATCTGCAAGAGTTGGAGACGGAAGTAAGACTTACAGAGCAGTAGGAGTCGACAAAGGTTTAGTCCGTTAGAGAAGGTGGATAGCAGGAGAGAAGGAGGAAATGTAGCCTGGAGGAGAAAGTGGAGGAGGAGAAGGATTGGTATAGAGAGGTCGAGGAGAAGGAGAAGAAATTTGGAGAAATTCAGTGAGGAGGAGGAGAAGGAATTGGGTGGACTGGGAGAGAAGTATACAGAGATGAGTAGAATACATTGACAGGTGGAAATCTATCTCACACTACTAAACAAGTGATGCAACAGGCTATTAAAGGCTCGAATGGAAGGCGTGTACTTTGGAAATTTTAATCATTGGACTATGGAATTGTTATTAAATTTTATTATTTTACCGTCGGCATTGGTGTTTGGGGACTCGGCGCTGTATATCTAACTTTGACTAATTCAACTTCCGACCAAAATAGGGCATGAGTGGTACTTCTATAATAGTTAAATAAAATATTACGAGCACCCCACCCCATTTCAATCATAACATGACATAACACATACAAACACAATCATGACATCCACGTTGTTATTATGTGATCGATAAATTGTTTAGTGTGATTATATGATGCATTAATTATTTAGTGTGATTGTGTGATATATTAAGTATTTAGTGTTTTTACGTTATAGATTAAGTGTTTAGCGTGATTATATGACGTATTAAATGTTTAGTATGAATATGTGGTAGATTAAGTGTTAAGTGTTACGTTTTGGTAGATCAAGAGTTAAGTGTTACTTTGTGATAGATTAAGTGTTAAGTGTTACTTTTTGGTAGATTAAGGTGTTTAGTTTTACTATGTGATAGAGTAAGTGTTTAGTGTTATTCGTCTTCGCTAGCCATGGTTTTAATATTGACCTATCTACACATTCACTGCTTCCTTGTGCTTTAAACATCAGCTTGAATTAGACTATAGTGCGTTATCTTTAGCAGCTATTAAAATAAGGAAATTGAATTTGCCAGACTAGAAAAAAAAATAGCTTCTGAAAGTGAAATGAATCAATTACCAAACGTAATAAATGTAAAAAAAGTCATCTGCTGTTTTTAGAATTTACCTCTGAAGGCCAGGAAGTGAAAATGAGCAAGTGGAACTAACAGTTTGTTTCAAAGGTGCCCATCTGTAAAGAGGCCAAGTAATATACTTTATAACACATATTACACCCATTAATCACACACCAAAATAAAGGGAATTAAGGATTCTTTGAACAATACCTTAGAAACGATGTTTTTTTTTTAAATAGCCATTAAAACCAGTGTAGAAACCAGGGGAAATTCATTTTATTTTTAATTCCAACACTGTGCAAAATGCAAAACTGTAGATCACAACCTCCACCTTTTTTGACCGATGTGCAATGTACCGCTGTTTCACGCTATTTATTGGTTAGTTTCCTAGTTAATCCGCAAAGGTGCTGATTAGTTAATATAACGGTACTTTGGCAAAGGTTAGTGTTATTGTGTGATAAAGTCAGTATTAGTTGATATATTAAGCATTTAGTGCTATTTGGATGCGAATTTCCCAGTGTTGTTTCAGGAAACGGTAAAGATCGTATAATTGCGGCTTGTCGCGAAATGGCCCAGTGTGGTTCCAAAACGGCGCTGGCGACAAAACGAAGCCCACCAATAAAAATACCATATTCATTATTGCTACTTTTAGAACTGACTTTTTTTTTTTAAAAAATCATGATTTTAGGATCTGTGTCAATCACATTCCTCGCTCACGCGCAGAGAGGGATTCTATTAATCTTACTTTAACTTTATCTTTCTTTTTTCTCTGTAACCGCCGTCATAATATTTACTTTGAAAATGCAACGGCAGCTCTCGCGAGAGTAACACAAGAAATACATTACAAAATGAAACAAAATAGAGTTTGAGCACACTGATGTATAAGGTCGTTAATATAAAACGTAAACAATGACAGTTACCTCAATTAGCGGCAATAGTGGTAACCAAGGCCGTTGAATTACTTATATTGGCAACGGCATTAAAGTGTTATATTTGTGGGTATGGTTAGCAATTTGATCTAAGTGACTCGTGAAAATGAAATTGCCAGATATTTAATGATTTGAATTAAGTGAATTCAGTTCTGGCATTAGTAGGGACCTGTCTCGGAACTCTGCTATTATAACAAGATAAAATATGCCGTTCATATGATCGTCTACCTGTTCTAATGTCTGTCGGTTTGTCCGTACGTCACTCAATCAATATGTCGATCTATCCGAAATATCTTGAATGGAAAGTAATCAAACTTTATACTGTGTGGTTCATACGATACATATAACAGACAAAGGTCACATGCAGAAAATTGCAGTTAACAGTGAAATCTTGTAACATATTAAACCCAAAATGTAGCATGCAGTCATAACAAAATGGGTCATAATAATTCTAACACATTGAGTTATGGCTCCTCAGTCATAAGCTATGGTGAAGTATCTGAATTTTCCTGTTTTGGACCTATTTGATACCTGATAGAAACCTGATGTAGACCTATTTGATACCTGATAGAAACCTGTTGTAGACCTATTTGATACCTGATGGAAACCTGATGTAGACCTATTTGATACCTGAAGGAGATTTGATGTAGACCAATTTGATACCTGATGGAGACCAGATGTAGACCTATTTGATACCTGATGGAGACTTGATGTAGACCTATTTGATACTTGATGGAGACATCATGTAGACCTATTTGATACCCGATGGAGACCTGATGTAGACCTCTTCGATACCTGATGGAGACTTGATGTAGGCCTATTTGATACATGATGGAGACCTGATATAGATCTATTTGATACTTGATGGAGACCAGATGTAGACCTATTTGATACCTGATGGAGACTTGATGTAGACCTATTTGAGACCTGCTGGAGAACTGATGTAGACCTATTGGAGACCTGCTGGAGACCTGATGTAGACCTATTGAAGACATGATGGAGACCTGATGTAGACATCTTGTAGACCTGCTGTAGACCTTTTGTAGACCTGCTGTGGACCTCTTGGAGACCTGATGTTAACCTCTTAGAGACCTGATTTAGACCTATTGGAGACCTGGTGTAGACCTATAGGAGACCTGATGTAGACCTATCGGAGACCTGATGGAGACCTGATGTAAACCTCTTGGAGACCTGATGAAGATCTGTCGTAGACCTCTTGGAGACCTGCTTGTTGACAAACTGCTGCTGCAGTTTAGTTAGAAAACGATTGTGTACCATACCGTCATCGGTGCTAGTCTACTATGATTCTCAATTTGACCTAATTTTAAAGCTTTAATGGCTCGTATTTTTCTTCCTATTGCATGTTCGGAATTACACCAAATATGCACTAGATTGTGAGGAGACACGTGATTGCGCCTATATTCCTTGTTTTACTTTGGCATTTTCTGTTTTATTACACCTGACACCATTTTAGGTGTCGTTTCTGCTCCCCCATGTTCAAATACCATATGCACATCCACATATGTGTTTCCAAAAGGGGAAGTTGGGGAGAATTGTGTGATGCCATTGATGTTGCTGGGCAACGAAATTTACGCAACGATGATTGAGCCACATTTTCGTTTGGCAGCTGCTCAGGTGTAACAATAATGTTCTCATGAGTAATGATGAATGGTGTTTAGAAATCACACCGATTTCATATGAGTAATGATGAATGGTGTTTAGAAATCACCCCTTTTTCTCATGAGTAATGATGAATGGTGATTAGAAATCACACTGATTTCTCATGAGTAATGAGGAATGGTGATTAGAAATCACACCGATTTCTCATCAGTAATGATGAATGGTGATTAGAAATCACACCGATTTCTCATGAGTAATGATGAATGGTGATTAGAAATCACACCGATTTCTCATGAGTAATGATGAATAGTGATTAAAAATCACACCGATTTCTCATGAGCAATAATGAATGGTGATTATAAATCACACCGATTTCTCATGAGCAATGATGAACGGTGATTAGAAATCACACTGATTTTTCATCAGTAATGAGGATTGGTGATTAGAAATCACACCGATTTCTCATGAGTAATGATGAATAGTGATTAGAAATCACACCGATTTGTCATGAGCAATGATGAATGGTGATTAGAAATCACACTCATTTCTCATGAGTAATGATGAATGGTGATTAGAACTCACACCTATTTCTCATGAGAAATGATGAACTGCGTTTAGAAATCACACCGATTTCTCATGAGTAATGATGAATAGTGATTAGAAATCACACCGATTTCTCATGAGTAATGATGAATGGTGATTAAAAATCACACCGATTTCTCATGAGTAATGATGAATGGTGATTAGAAATCACACCGACTTCTCATGAGTAATGATGAATAGTGATTAGAAATCACACCGATTTCTCATGAGTAATGATGAATGGTGATTAGAAATCACACTAATTTCTCATGAGTAATGATGAATGGTGATTAGAACTCACACCGATTTCTCATGAGCAATAATGAATGGTGATTATAAATCACACCGATTTCTCATGAGCAATGATGAACGGTGATTAGAAATCACACTGATTTTTCATCAGTAATGAGGATTGGTGATTAGAAATCACACCGATTTCTCATGAGTAATGATGAATAGTGATTAGAAATCACACCGATTTGTCATGAGCAATGATGAATGGTGATTAAAAATCACACTGATTTCTCATGAGTAATGATGAATGGTGATTAGAACTCACACCTATTTCTCATTAGAAATGATGAACAGCGATTAGAAATCACACCGATTTCTCATGAGTAGTTATCAATAGTGATTAGAAATCACACCGATTTCTCATGAGTAATGATGAACGGTGATTAAAAATCACACCGATTTCTCATGAGTAATGATGAATGGTGATTAGAAATCACACCGACTTCAAATGAGCAATGATGAATGGTGATTAGAAATCACACTTAGTTCTCATGAGTAATGATGAATGCTGATTAGAAATCACACTGATTTCTCATGAGTAATGATGAATGGTGACTAGAAATCACACCGATGTCTCATGAGTAGTGATGAATAGTGATTAGAAATCACACCGATTTCTCATGACTAATGATGAATACTGATTAGAAATCACACCGATTTCTCATGAATAATGATGAATGATTAGAAATCACACCGATTTCTCATGAGTTGTGATGAATAGTGATTAGAAATCACACCGATCTCTCATGAGTAATGATGAATGGTGATTAGAAATCAAAAATTACACTGATTTCTCATGAGTAATGATGAATGGTGATTAGAAATCACACCGATTTCTCATGAGTAATGATGAATTGTGATTAGAAAGCACACTGACTTCTCATGAGTAATGGGGAATGGTGATTAGAAATCACACCTATTTCTCATGAGTAATGACGAATAGTGATTAGAAATCACACCGATTTCTCATGAGTAAAGATGAATAGTGATTAGAAATCACACCGATTTCTCATGAGTAATGATGAATGGTGATTAGAAATCTCACTGATTTCTCATGAGTAATGATGAATGGTGATTAGAAATCACACCGATTTCTCATGAGTAATGCTGAATAGTGTTTAGAAATTACACCGATTTCTCATGAGTAATGATGAATGGTGATTAGAAATCACACTGATCTCCCATGAGTAATGATGAATAGTGATTAGAAATCACACCGATTTCTCATGAGTATTGATGAATGGTGATTAGAAATCACACTGATTTATCATGAGCAATGATGAATGGTTATTAGAAAACACACCGATTTCTCATGGGTAATGATGAATAGTGATTAGAAATCACACCGATTTCTCATGAGTAATGATGAATGGTGATTAGAAATCACACTGATTTGTCATGAGCAATGATGAATGGTGATTAGAGATCACACCGTTTTGCATGCATCTACCTCAATACTTTGATTATTATTTTAGTTGAGGCATGCTTGATTCCCTGTAACAGTATGCGCAGATAAAGTCCCACCCTCAGGTGTTGTTCCAGTGAGCCAAATGGTATTCATGATTACATAGAAAAATATTTTTTTTTATTTAATAAGGTCGAGAAATAACCTCATATTTATAAAATATTCTTTCAACTGTCAACCAAAATGACAAAACAGATGTAACGCCATCATTGATTTTTTGTAACGAAAATATTTAACCGTCATTAAAATAATTGGTATTTGTTTTGAAAATATTTAGTAAACACTTTAGTAATAAACAAGACAGTTAAAAGCAAATGGGTTATTATTGTCCCCATATTGTAAAGATAAATCATTGTTGTCTCTCAAATTATGGAAACAACGGTGTTCCATATGATTAGAATTTTGACAATGAAACTATCATTGTTGTTATCTTCTGATATAGAAACAAAGGTGATTGCAATTTTCAAATCATTTCACTTTTACTGACGGCCTTATCCATAGCTGTAATTGAGCTTTCTTCAAAGACTTTCATCGAGATCTGAATAGATGAATGACTACAGGGGGTAAAGTCCTAGCAAATAGTTTAGTGAAGAATGTTGATTATACCTACTTAGAGACGGCTTCCCAGTGCATGTAAGAACTAGTCTAAAGAACTCGATAATTTGGATCCTATCTTCAACTTTTCCGTTTCTTTCGCTTTCTGTAATTTATGCATGCATACAAAAAAATCCATATTAATTAAGCATTGTTTCTTTTTAAATTACCCTCACAATTTGTGCAAATGTATTGTTTACATTAACTTAATGACTGATTATTAGAACTTGTGTCGGAATAAAGAAATCGCAAATGTGTCTACTTTTCAATCGGTCACGGCAGCTTTAGGTTCAAACAGTCTTATAATCGACATCATTTGTTTGATTAAATCTGACGAGGAACTTCTGCTAATCGCCAGAATTACAAAGCTTATAACATCATTCTTCGATTTGGTCTTTTTAAGCATACGTTACGCCAAATTATGGTCAAATTATGATAAACAAAAGAATTCAATGTATGTTGATTATGTTCATCCTTCATTGCCTTTTGCTTATCCGCATGGCCCACTGCCTTATTACATAGTTATTTGAGACGTATCGCCTAGTCGATCATGGATTTTCGTCATTTAAAAGGTCAGATATAGAAAGCTCTACAGCATTAATGCAGATAACTTCCTTCTGTATAAAAAATCTCAACAACGATAAATTAGCCGTTTTCAAACAAACTTTATTTAATTTTATTTATGTATTTTAATGACTTGTTCATCAAAGATTTTACAGAACTAGGATCTGGTTTGTACAGACTCAATATTACAGACGATACAAACAATATATATATATATATATATATATATATATATATATATATATATATATATATATATATATATATATATAGATAGATAGATAGATAGATAGATAGATAGATAGATAGATAGATAGATAGATAGATAGATAGATAGATAGATAGATAGATGCACATTGTCCATAGACTTAGACCGATGGCATGATTCAGGTTTTTTCATACTGGAATGTGTCGCCACTGATTGTCTTTACGTCGTATCAACTTAATGACAGGCAACACACGTCGTGGAGGAGTTCGCAAAGGGCTAAATCGAGCCAATTCTTGGTTGGACAAATCCAGTAAACTTTGTAACACGACTGATCTCTCTTGGACTTTGATTTTGGGGGCAGGTACTTTGTGAGCAGATGTAACTGCTGCTAAAGAGGAAAAGGGTGTCACCGATGGAGGAGACGTTTCCTTTGTAGACGCTATTTTGTAGGTAGAAACTGTTTTATGTGGGCTTTTCTTTCTCTTTTTCTAAGGTGGTGACTTGCTCTTGACTTCGTTGCTCTTTTTCTTTTTCTGAGTCAGTGACCTATTCTTGACACCATGGCTCTTTTTATTCTGGGTACGTCGGGGAGTGACTTGTTTCTTGGGGACAAGTTTGGGCGCATTGGGATCATATTTTAGGAGGGAACGAATGATGATACCTCCTAGTGAACCACTACCTCCAGGTTTCAAAATTATTTGCTTTTTGATTTGAGTGTCAATGCGAGGATCAGCTAGTTGCGTCAAGGCTACTTTGTTTCTGTCAAAAAAAAGAAAACGTTTGGTTTGATGTGGAATCTGAATGATGCCTTGCAGTAATTGACGTGCTGTCACCGTAAACCATCGTAAGACTTCTTTGAGACTGGCTTCTAAGACACGAGTACGTATTTGTGGATTTTATTTCACGACTAATACTGTACAAGGCACGAATCATTTTAACGGGAAGATGAGACTGAAGGGACATCATATTGACTGTATGTGTGACAGAGTCCAAGTGACCAAGGTTTTTATAGATATATTTCTTTGGTGGTCATTGTTAAGTCGGCGACGGGGACGTGTAACCACATGTCCTCCGTCTTGGCACCAGTGGTGAAAGAGATAGGTACGAAATCGCAAATAATTGGCGGTAGTGAGTTTTAAATCCACGAGTAAATAGGCGTGTGGGGTTTCAGTGGCATCTTCGTACGCATGAGTTAGCCAAAGTGTTCCTAACTGTTTGGATATGTCTTGCACTTGAGATTTATCTCTAGGACTTTTAAACAAGACCACGTAATGTGCATTGAGACTAATGGTACGATGGGCTTTACTTTGTTGAAACAAATTTTGAGTAATGTAAATGACACTGGCATTACGATGATGCCCTTTGCGTATAAACCACAGTTTAATTTCTTCTTCGTCTTCTCCTTACATGTCATCAAAAATAACCAAATGGGTTTGACTAGGGTCAGACAGGAATTGCCTTCCACAAAGACAAAGACAATGGATTAACCATGTCCTTCTCGTAGAAGGCTGTACGCCGATTGCCAATCTTTGTAACACCACAAGATGTGTTGAGGTGGACTATCGATCAAATGATCTTTGTGTTCGATCAGCAACAATAGTAACAACAACTACTACTGTTTCGGTTTCCTGGTGCTTCTTTTTCTTTTTATGTCGTCAGTATAAGTCTAAATGAACGCTTGCATTGGACAGCCTTGCATACTAGAAGAAATATTATTTTTTCATACATTTTCAGCTGCATCTAGAAGCTCGAAAACTTTTCACGCACTTGTATATGAGCTGATTGCTATCTCATTCACTTCGTTTGGTAATTGCTTAAAAGACTTTAGGCATCCACTCATATTACGACCTTGCTTGACTCTTGTTCTTGCTGTTTTGATCTTGAAATCTTTATGAAGGACACCACTTGCTACAATTTGATATTTTTTTGTAAAAGACTGTATCAGAAATAGTATATTAATAAATAATAATTGTTCGATTTCATATTTTGGATCTGACTGTTAGAAAGGCAGACAAATATTAAAATTTAAAATTAAAACAACGTGACTTAAAGTAATACTTCTGCTTTTAAGATTTATACTTCCTCTACTTCGTAACCGCAACTACCACAAATCCTACCCTTACGTTTTGTACCATTACATTTACGACCTCTAGTACTACTACCTCTGTTGACAATACTATTACTACTACATCCACTACTACTACTACAACTACTACTACTACTACTACTACTACTACTACTACTACTACTACTACATTTACTACTACTACTACTACTACATTTACTACTACTACTACTACTACTACTACTTCTACTACTATTGCTGTTCCTTCGTTCTTTCTACAGTGCTCACGCTTCATAACGCCGTCTATGGAAGCTAAAAAACAGACCCTCGTTATAAGTGAGAAATCCTTATATTGGAAAACATCCACCAAGACTATTTCTTTACAGCGTACTAAACAAACCAAAACGAACTCAGTGTTGTGAAATTACATTATAATTAATTCTTAGGAGTCAAAACCAAAGTAAAATAAAATCAAATTACGAATCTGTGATAAAACATTGACCGGGTTAGCAGTATCATAGTCCTAACTACGTTATATGAAGGACAACGATATACGGAGTGGCTTCAAAGTAAGACACCAATGCATTACTACTAAAATAACAATAACAACAGTAACAACAATAACAACAGTACCAACAACTGCTACTACTAGATACTCATCATTAACACATTTTCTTATTACAATAGACACACTGGCATTGTCGCCCCTACAACACAACATCATCAGCAACAACAGTAGCAATAACTACTGCTGTTTCGGTTTCCTAGAGCTTATCTTTCTACTACATTGATGTACTACTGAGAGGAATGCCTGTACCAACATCTCCCACTGAGACTAATGATTGTACTAACATCTCCCACTGAGACGAATGCCTGTACCAACATCTTCAACTGAGACAAATGCCTGTACAGCATCTCAAACTGAAACGAATGCCTGTACCAACATCTCCCACTGAGACTAATGCCTGTGCCAACATCTTCAACTGAGACAAATGCCTGTACCAACATC
Source organism: Potamilus streckersoni (assembly GCA_016746295.1). NCBI lineage: Eukaryota > Metazoa > Mollusca > Bivalvia > Unionida > Unionidae > Potamilus > Potamilus streckersoni. The sequence continues at coordinate 583,354 of JAEAOA010000713.1, forward strand.
TTCCACTGAGATGAATGCCTTTACAAATATCTCCCACTGAGACGAATGCCTGTGCCAACATCTCCCACTGAGACGAATACCTGTACCAACATCTCCCACTGAGACTAATGATTGTACTAACATCTCCCACTGAGACGAATGCCTGTACCAACATCTCCCACTGAGACGAATGCCTGTACCAACATCTTCAACTGAGACAAATGCCTGTACAGCATCTCAAACTGAAACGAATGCCTGAACCAACATCTCCCACTGAGACTAATGCCTGTGCCAACATCTTCAACTGAGACAAATGCCTGTACCAACATCTTCCACTGAGATGAATGCCTTTACAAATATCTCCCACTGAGACGAATGCCTGTGCCAACATCTCCCACTGAGACGAATACATGTACCAACATCTCCCACTGAGACGAATGCCCCTACTAACATCTCCTACTGAGACGAATGCCTGTACCAACATTTTCCACTGAGAAGAATGCCTGTACCAACATCTCCCACTGAGACGAATGCCTGTACCAACATCTCCCATATTTCAAAGAGACGAATGACTGTACTAACATCTCCCGCTGAGACGAATGCATTTTGTTACGTGTCGGCTCGTGCAAAAGTAACAAATAAAGATTGAAGCCAACAAGCTTTGTAAAAAATTTTAACAAAATAATTTATTTCCCTAGTGAAACACAGTAAAATATGAAAACGTACTTACAATTTGTGAATATAATCCAAAAATTAAAATAGCATGTCAGGAAAAAAAAAGAAATAAAAGAGAATTGAAAGCTAATACAGAATTAATATATATATATATATATATATATATATATATATATATATATATATATATATATATATATATATATATATATATATGTATGTATGTAACACTGTATCACCATCATCCATTTTTGAAAGGAAAAAAGTATCAACAACTTCCAATTCTGAATGACGTTACTCAGAGATAAATTTTGAAACATTTACCTGAACCGATTAATATTCCTCATGCCTTCAAAGTTATGATTTTTGCAAAGAGAAAAGAGTGAAGTACATGCCTGTAAGTACTTAATTTGGTTTTGTTTTTCTGCCGCTTAAGATGTCTTTATGGACTATTATAGAGAAAGTAGATGGTGATACATTAAGTGCTTAAGTCTAAACATTGATAGAAGATGCAAATAACGCAAATCTAATCATGTAACCTGGAGATTAGAAAGTTAAAGACAAGAACATGATAATGACGCTTTTACAATGTATCCTTGCAAAGTAAAGTTGGGATGGAGACAGTGCTATTCATTTTGAATACACTGCAACTATAGATAATTGACAATGTTCCTCTACGTTCAGGTTGTGAATGTGGCGAATGAAGCGTACAGATCAAGGCAAAAGTAGATTCAAATGCGTGACAACTGATCTGCCATTGTTACTGGGGACGACGTATGATACCGTGTAACATTGATGTCTTATTAATATCACATTGCTACATGGGACTAACGATGCTTGTAAGATATACATCAATTGTTCCAGGAAACTAATGATGTAACGTTGATATCACCTTGTTAAATGGAACGAATGATGCGTGTGACATTAATATCACACTGTTATATTGGACTATTGATGAGTTTAATATTGATATGGCATTGTTACACGGGATTAATTATGCGTGTAAATATTGTTATCAAATGGTTCCAGGGGAGTAAACACCCTGGTAAAATTGATATCACATGGACACAGGATACAATTAATGTAATACTGGTATCACATAGAGGTTACTAATGATATAACATTGATATCACATGGTTACAGGATACAATTAATGTACTACTGGTATCACATAGTTAGAGGTTACTAATGATATAACATTGATATCACATGGTTACAGGATACAATTAATGTACTACTGGTATCACATAGTTAGAGGTTACTAATGATATAACATTGATATTACATGGTTGCAGGATACAATTAATGTATTACTGGTATCACATAGTTAGAGGTTACTAATGATATAACATTGATATTACATGGTTGCAGGATACAATTAATGTAATAATGGTATCACATAGTTAGAGGTTACTAATGATATAACATTGATATCACATGGTTACAGGATACAATTAATGTACTACTGGTATCACATAGTTAGAGGTTACTAATGATATAACATTGATATCACATGGTTACAGGATACAATTAATGTAATACTGGTATCACATAGTTAGAGGTTACAAATGATATAACATTGATATTACATGGTTGCAGGATACAATTAATGTAATACTGGTATCACATAGTTAGAGGTTACTAATGATATAACATTGATATCACATGGTTACAGGATACAATTAATGTACTACTGGTATCACATAGTTAGAGGTTACTAATGATATAACATTGATATCACATGGTTACAGGATACAATTAATGTACTACTGGTATCACATAGTTAGAGGTTACTAATGATATAACATTGATATTACATGGTTGCAGGATACAATTAATGTAATACTGGTATCACATAGAGGTTACTAATGATATAACATTGATATTACATGGTTACAGGATGCAATTAATGTAATACTGGTATCACATAGAGGTTACTAATGATATAACATTGATATCACATGGTTACAGGATACAATTAATGTACTACTGGTATCACATAGTTAGAGGTTACTAATGATATAACATTGATATTACATGGTTGCAGGATACAATTAATGTAATACTGGTATCACATAGAGGTTACTAATGATATAACATTGATATCACATGGTTACAGGATGCAATTAATGTAATACTGGTATCACATAGAGGTTACTAATGATATAACATTGATATCACATGGTTACAGGATACAATTAATGTACTACTGGTATCACATAGAGGTTACTAATGATATAACATTGATATCACATGGTTACAGGATGCAATTAATGTAATATTGGTATCACATAGTTACAGGGGACTAATGATGTATCCTTGATATCACACTAATGTGACTATCATGGTAAATTTAATAAATAGGTGTGCACACAACAGTCAAGTTGTTGTTGAATATAGTAAATAAGACGGTCGACATAATATAATTTAATATAGTAAATTAGACGGTCAATATAATAACATTGAATATAGTAAATAAGACGGTCTATATAATAGCGTTGAAGGTTGGAGGTAGTAAATAAAATGATCAATATAATAGCTTTGAATATAGTAAATAAGACGGTCGATTTAATAACGTTGAAAGTAGTAAATAAGACGGTCGATTTAACAACATTGAATGGCTGTGGAATGGAATAAATAAGGTGGTCTACACAACAGACTTTGATGTCTTCGATAAAAAGTCCAACTAAGATTTAGATTAAAATTTAAACTAAGATTTTAACACAAGAAACATAATTTTTTGTCATGGAATGCACCTGTAAAAGTCCTTCAGATAATCATGCCATAAAATCAGAGGATATTCCTATTCACCTGCGAGAAATAATCTCTCCGTGTGGACGATTTAAATGATGGGATCTTTGCCAATACCAACTTATTTTAATTGTGTACTTAAACTCACACGTGATCGTATAAGATGGCACGTGACTCGTGTGCCATGAAAGGACAATTAAGCAGACGACGGCTGGAGAGAACCCTACCGTCGACAATGTAATTTAATGTGAGGTCAATCCCAAGGAAAAGACTGGTGATATTGTTGTACTTTTCTCCTTGCAGAGTATTAAAAACACAGCCGTCTGTTCGCAGCTTAAATAGCACCGTCGCTTTCTTTTGGCGATATGAAAAAAGACATCAAAGTGGGATTTAAAATATGCTTGTTACCACGTTTAACTATGGTTCATGAAACAAATTTACTCCAAATTTATCTTCGATCTCGCTCTTTTATGACGCCCTTTATGTGGCAGCCGTATTTCAGTTTTAGGTGCTAATTTAAAACTACATTAGTCAAATCCTCTCTGCCAAGAAGAATCGTAAGGGTGGAGAAAGAAGTTTCCTTTAACTGCTGCTCGAACATTTAATGTCATATTGCTAAATGACAACTCGTTGTTCATCGTCAGTCCTTTTAATACATTCTAATAATAAACAATCCGTTTAATAAAGTTGCATTGTCAGTTGTCAGTCAGATGTCATAGATTTTACAAGTTTTCTTCTTAGATTCGAATTCATTTTTTTTTTATTGCTGACATGTTGTTTGAAATGTAAATGAAGAGAATAACTGTAACATGTCCGACATGATAACATCAAATATGTGGTCTAACGGGAAACAATGAAGTACTATCGTGAATGGAAACTATAGAAGGACTTTTCCATTTTTAAAATGTCAGCACTTTGCTGATAAAACGTTATTATTTTATGACAAAATATATTGAGGAATTCTCATATTTTTGTGAGATTAATTTGTCCACAGATTAAAAACGGAATGTTAAAATATTAATTCTTGTGTCACTTAAGGCCTACCAATAAATGAGTAGTTCTAAGTGGAAACGTCGTCTTATTTAATGTCATATTTCAGCTTAGCCATTGTTATATATTTTGGATTGTTTACATTTTAGCAATCGTTACATATTTTGGATCATTTAGATTTTAGCCAACGTTACATATTTTGGATCATTTATAATTTGGCTATCGTTACATAATTTGGATAGTGAATGTGCCATTGTAATACAGATTAGACAAGCAAGGACAACTTTTGGCAGTGCTGGATTAAACTCTGTGAAGCCGCCTTAAGCAGTCGAAATTTCGCGGACCCCCCCCCCTCGCAAATTACCTCTTAATACGGTTTTAATTTTACCAACTAATACCTTTAATAAACCGAAGCGTGCGGAATATAGGCTGGCGCTTAATATGCGTATTTGGTAATTCGGAAATTAGAGGTCAATATTAACTAAGCTATATTTATCAACAGGAGAGTTGTATTCATGTCTAGTACATCTTAATTAAGGGTTGTGTTCATGTCTAGTAAATCTTAATTAAGGGTTGTACTCATGTCTAGCACATAATAATTGAGAGTTGTATTCATGTCTATTACATCTTAATTGAGAGTTGTATTCATGTCTACTACATGTTAATTAAGGGCTGCATTCATGCCTAGTACATCTTCATTAACGGATGTATTCATGACAAGTAAATCTTAATGATGGGTTGTATTCATGTCTAGTACATCTTAATTAAGGGTTATATTCATGTCTAGTACATCTTAATTGAGAGTTTTATTCATGTCTAGTACACATTAATTAAGGGATATATTCATGACTAGTACATCTTATTCAAGGGTTCCATTCATGTCTAGTACATCTTAATTGAGAGCTGTATTCATGTCTAGTACATATGAATTATTAGATGTATTCATGTCTAGTACATATAAATTATTAATTGTATTATATCTAGTATATATTAATTATGAGATGTATTTATGTCAAATACATATTAATTAAGGGTTGTATTAATGTCTAGTACATCTAAATTAAGAGATGTATTCATGTCCAGTACATATTAATTGAGAGTTGTATTCATGTCTAATACATCTTAATTAAGGGTTGTATTCTTGTCTAGTACATATTAATTAAAGGTTGTATTCATTTTTAGTACATCTTAATTGAGAGTTGTATTCATGTCTAGTACATCTTAACTAACTGTTGTGGTCATGTCTAGTACATCTTAATTAAGGGATGTATTCATGTCTAGTATATATTATAAAACGGTTGTATTCATGTCTAGTACATCTTAATTGAGAGTTCCATTTATGTCTAGTACATTTTAATTGAGAGTTGTATTCGTGTCTAGTACATCTTGATTGAGAGTTGTATTCATGTCTTGTACATATTAATTAAGAAATGTATTCATGTCAAGTACATTTTACTTAAAAGTTGTATTCATGTCTAGAACATCTTAATTAAGGGTTGTATTCATGTCTAGTACATCTTAATTAAGGGTTGCATTCATGTCTAGTACATCTCAATTAAAAGCTGTATTCATATCTAATACATTCTAATTAAGGGTTGCATTCACATCTAGTACATATTAATTATTAGATGTATTCATATCAAGTACATCTTAATTAAGGGTTGCATTCATGTCTAGTACATACTTATTAAGGGTTGTATTCATATCTAATACATCGTAATTAATGGTTGTATTCAAGTCTAATACATATTAATTAAGGGTTGTATTCATGTATAGTACATATTAATTAAGCGTTGTATTCATGTCTAGTACATATTAATTAAGGGTTGTATTCACGTATAGTACATATTAATTAATTGTTGTATTCGTGTCTAATACATATTAATTAAGGGTTGTATTCATGTATAGTACTTATTAATTAAGGGTTGTATTCATGTCTAGTACATATTAATTTAGAGTTGTATTCATGTCAAGAACATCGTAATTAAGGGTTGTATTCATATCTCGTACATCTTAATTAAGGGTTGTATTCATATCTTTTGTATTTATGATTAGCACATCTTTTTTGAGAGTTGTATTCATGTCTAGTACATTGAATTAAAGGGTTGTACTCATGTCTATTACATATTAATTAACGGTTGTATTCACGTCTATTAGAGCTTAATTAATTTTTGTATTCATGTCTATTACATATTAGTTAAGAGTTGTATTCATGTCTTCTACATCTTAAATAAGGGTTGTATTCATGTCTAGTACATCTTAATTAAGGGTTGCATTCATGTCTAGTACATATTAGTTAATAGTTGTATTCATGTCTAGTACATATTAGTTAAGAGTTGTATTCCTGCTTTGCACATCTTAATTAAGGGTTGTATTTATGTCTAGTACATGTTTAGTAAGGGTGGTATTTATGTCTAATACATCTTAAGGGTTGTATTCATATATAGTACATCTTAATTAAGGGTTGTATTCATGTCTAGTACATATTAGGTAAGAGATGTATTCATGTCTTTTACATCTTAATTAAGGGTTGTATTCACGTCTAGTATATCTTAATTAAGGGTTGTATTCATGTCTAGTAAATCTTAATTAAGAGTTGTATTCATGTCTAGAACATATTAATTAAGAGTTGTGTTCATATCTTGTACATCTTAATTAAGGTTTGTATTCATGTCTAGTACATCTTAATTAAGGGTTGTGCTCATGTCCAATACATCTTAATTAAGGGTTGTATTCATGTCTAGTACATATTAATATGGGGTTTTATTCATGTCTAGTACATCCTAATTAGGGGTTGTATTCATGTATAATATATATTAATTAAGGGTTGTATTCATGTCTATGCCATATTAATTAAGATTTGTATTCATGTCAAATACATCTTAATTAGGGTTGTATTCATGTCCAGTACATTTTTATTAAGAGGTCTATTCATGTCTGGTACATCTTAATTAAGGGTTGTGTTAATATATAGTACATATGAATTAAGGGTTGTATTCATATCTAGTACATCTTAATTGAGACTTGGATTCATGTCAAGTACATCTTAATTAAGGGTTGCATTCATGTCTAGTTCATATTAATTAAGATTTTGATTTATGTCAAATACATCTTTATTAGGTTTGTATTCATGTTTAGTGCATTTTTATTAAGAGTTTTATTCATGTCTTGTACATCTTAATTAAGGGTTGCATTCCTGTCTAGTACATCTAATTAAGATTTGTGTTCATGTCAAATACATCTTAATTAAGGTTTGTATTCATATCAAGTACATCTTAATTAAGAGTTGTATTCATCTCTTGTACATCTTAATTAAGGGTTGTATTCATGTCTAGTACATATTAGTTAAGAGTTGTATTCATGTCTAGTACATATTAGTTAAGAGTTGTATTCATGTCTAGTACATATTAGTTAAGAGTTGTATTCATGTCTGGTACATCTTAATAAAGGGTTGTGTTAATATATAGTACATATGAATTAAGGGTTGTATTCATGTTTAGTACATACTAATTAAGAGTTGTATTCATGTCTAGTACATATTAGTTAAGAGATGTATTCATGTCTAGTACATATTAGTTAAGAGTTGTATTCATGTCTTGTACATCTTAATTAAGGGTTGTATTCATGTCTAGTACATGTTTAGTAAGGGTGGTATTTATGTCTAATACATCTTAAGGGTTGTATTCATGTATAGTACATCTTAATTAAGGGTTGTATTCATGTCTAGTACATATTAGTTAAGAGATGTATTCATGTCTTTTACATCTTAATTAAGGGTTGTATTCACGTCTAGTACATCTTATTTAAGGGTTGTGCTCATGTCCAATACAACTTAATTACGGGTTGTATTCATGTCTAGTACATATTAATATGGGGTTTTATTCATGTCTAGCACATCTTAATTGGGGGTTGTATTCATGTATAATATATATTAATTAAGGGTTGTATTCATGTCTATGCCATATTAATTAAGATTTATATTCATGTCAAATACATCTTAATTATGGTTGTATTCATGTCCAGTACATTTCTATTAAGAGTTTTATTCATGTCTGGTACATCTTAATTAAGGGTTGTGTTAATATATAGTACATATGAATTAAGGGTTGTATTCATGTTTAGTACATACTAATTAAGAGTTGTATTCATGTCTAGTACATATTAGTTAAGAGATGTATTCATGTCTAGTACATATTAGTTAAGAGTTGTATTCATGTCTTGTACATCTTAATTAAGGGTGTATTCATGTCTAGTACATGTTTAGTAAGGGTGGTATTTATGTCTAATACATCTTAAGGGTTGTATTCATGTATAGTACATCTTAATTAAGGGTTGTATTCATGTCTAGTACATATTAGTTAAGTGATGTATTCATGTCTTTTACATCTTAATTAATGGTTGTATTCACGTATAGTACATCTTAATTAAGGGTTGTATTCATGTCTAGTGCATCTTAATTAGGGGTTGTATTCATGTCTAGTACATATTAATTAAGGGTTGTATTCATATTTAGTACATTTTATTGAGAGTTGTTTTCATGTCTAGTACATCTTAATTAAGGGTTGCATTCATGTCTAATACATATTACTTAAGGGTTGTATTCATGTCTAGTACATCTTAAATGAGACTTGGATTCATGTCAAGTACATTTTAATTAAGGGTTGCATTCATGTCTGGTACATATTAATTAAGATTTTGATTTTTGTCAAATACATCTTTATTAGGTTTGTATTCATGTCTAGTACATTTTTATTAAGAGTTTTATTCATGTCTTGTACATCTTAATTAAGGGTTGCATTCCTGTCTAGTACATCTAATTAAGATTTGTGTTCATGTCAAATACATCTTAATTAAGGGTTGTATTCATGTCAAGTACATCTTAATTAAGAGTTGTATTCATGTCAATTACATCTTAATTAAGGGTTCTCTTCATGTCACGTACATCCTAGTTAAGAGTTGTATTCATTTCTAGTACATATTATTTAAGAGTTGTAGTCATGTCTTGTACATCTTAATTAAGGGGTGTATTCATGTCTGGTACATGTTTAGTAAGGGTGGTATTTATGTCTAATACATCTTAAGGGTTGTATTCATGTATAGTACATCTTAATTAAGAGTTGTATTCATGTCTAGTACATATTAGTTAAGAGTTGTATTCATGTCTTGTTCATCTTAATTAAGGGTTGTATTCATGTCTAGTACATGTTTAATAAGGGTGGTAGTTATGTCTAATACATCTTAAGGGTTGTATTCATGTATATTACATATTAGTTAAGAGTTGTATTCATGTCTAGTACATATTAGTTAAGAGTTGTATTCATGTCTTATTCATCTTAATTAAGGGTTGTATTCATGTCTAGTACATGTTTAATAAGGGTGGTATTTATGTCTAATACATCTTAAGGGTTGTATTCATGTATAGTACATCTTAATTAAGGGTTGTATTCATGTCTAGTACATATTAATTAAGAGATGCATTCATGTCTGGTACATCTTAATTAAGGGTTGTATTCACGTCTAGTACATCTTAATTAAGGGTTGTATTCATGTCTAGTACATATTAATTAAGAGTTGTATTCATGTCTAGTACATCTTATTTAAGGGTTGTATTCATGTCTAGTACATATTAATTAAGGGTTGTATTCATATTTAGTACATCTTAATTGAGAGTTGTTTTCATGTCTAGTACATCTTAATTAAGGGTTGCATTCATGTCTAATACATATTACTTAAGGGTCATATTCATGTCTAGTACATCTTAATTGAGACTTGGATTCATGTCAAGTACATCTTAATTAAGGGTTGCATTCATGTTTAGTACATATTAATTAAGATTTTGATATATATGTCAAATACATCTTTATTAGGGTTGTATTCATGTCTAGTACATTTTTATTAAGAGTTTTATTCATGTCTTGTACATCTTAATTAAGGGTTGCATTCTTGTCTAGTACATCTAATTAAGATTTGTGTTCATGTCAAATACATCTTAATTAAATTTTGTATTCATGTCAAGTACATCTTAATTAAGAGTTGTATTCATTTCTAGTACATCTTATTAAGGGTTGTATTCATACCTAGTACATCTTACTTAAAGGTTGTAGTCATGTCAAGTACATCTTATTTAAATGTTGTATTCATGTCTATTTCATCTTAATTAAGGGTTGTATTCATGTCAAGTACATCTTAATTATGATTTATCTGAATTTCTCGCACATGCTAATTAATTAGATATTGTATTGATTTTGTATACATGTGTACAATGGAACTCAATTTTCCTTGAGGATAAGGTAATAATGTAATAATCCTTTTAACATTTGCATCAATGTTGGTTTATATTTTTCCATACTATCTTCTTAGATAAACAATGTACGATGTTCAGACAACCTTTCGTTCTGTGTCCACGCATAAAAAGTCCATCCAGTCAGAAGCCTAGTTTATTTTTCTCGTCCTTGTTCTTCTTCATTAATTCGTCCCACCATTATAAACTGCAGTTTCAGAGAGAGCGGAAATAAATTGCTGGTTCTTTGTTTTCTTATTGTCTTCTTTTCTTTGTCTTATTCTCCTTTCTGTTTATCTTGTTATTGTTGTTGTTTTTCTTCTTGTCCATTGTCTTTATTTTCTTCTTATTCTTTAAGTATCGATCCCACCACAATAGACCTGAGAACCAAACAAAATGCTATATAAATTACTTGCACTTCTGTTTGTTCTGTTATTATTTTTAGTTGCTAATTTTAGTATTGTAAGTTTGCCTTTTAATTCTTTTCTACTTTGCTATTTTACAACAAATATGTCTAAAGCAACAGTGAATACTCATCATTCTTTGTCTATGATTAATTTAAGTTAGTTTTGTTTTCATTCTTGCTTTAATTAATCATATTTCATGTTCGAATATTAGGATGTAAAATATCTGTAAAAATGTAAATATAATTAAAGGAGAGAAATTCATTAAAATGAAATAGAACAGAAAGCCTTAACATTCTAAGGATGGTGCTTTGTGACTGCGTTACAAAACAGTGATAATAGTTTCCAGTGTTTGGAGCCATTATGTTCAACAGGTACTGGTGAAATGTCCCTAATTACCCATGATGCCTAGATACTTTGCATTCCTCCACCTTGATAACCAATACTTCTCATCTATAAGATAACCTGTTGGACGTAAGACAATATACGAAAGGTACTTTGGAAATTCTGAATATCAGTATTCCTAACAACAAGGTGAATATTAGCATTTAGGACAAAAAAAGTGAATTTTGGTATTGAGGACAATACAGTGAATATTAGTATTCAGGAACAATGTGAATACAAGTATTCAGGATAACAATGTGTATTTTGGTATTCTGGACAACAATGTGAATATTAGTATTCAGGAAAAAAAGTGAATATTATTGTTCCTGACAATACATTGAATATTGGTGTTCCTGACAATAAAGTGAATATTAGTGTTCCTGAAAATAAAGTGAATATTAGTATTGATGACAACAATTTGATTATTAGTAGTCAGGAAAATAACGTGAATATTAGTGTTCCTAAGAAAGGTGTGCTGTATTAGTGTTTCTGCCAACAGTGTACTGAATATCAGGGTTCCGGTCAACCAAACTATTTATTAGTGTACCCAACAACATTGTCATTTTCCATGGATTTACGACCATCTCAAAAACGATAAAACCACATCAAAAACATATAGGATCTGACAGAGATTTTTATTTATAATTCATTCAAGTCGGTTTTAGTGACAGTCGGGGAGTATCCTACGACCGCCCTGATTCACAGCTTGATCTTTGTAGAGTATCAGCATCATTCTTCTCAGACATCCTTACGTCTCTGTCATTAGCCTGTATTCCGTCACACGGCTGTATTTGCAGGCGTCAAGTTTCAGCACACGATACATGGGGGCCGCTATAAGTAACGAAGGAAAAACCCGGAAAATCCCTTTAAGAACCGCTGACCCATGGGAAGGTACTAACTACTCTTCTCACACTGGCCGATCCCCAGACTAAAACCGACAGAGGTGAAATGATTGGTAAAGGCGAATGATTTAGACCTATCGTCTACCTGGGGTCATTGCCTGTGTGTGTGTGTGTGTGTGTGTGTGTGTGTGTGTGTGTGTGTGCATAAGAAAATATTTATTGTTATTATTATTTCCAATGCACTATTTCTAGTAAAAAGTTCACTTTCAGTTTCTAGTATATAGCATGAGATACATGCCGTTGCAGCATGATATACATACTATTATAACATTAGATACAGATCGTTACAGCATGATATACTTCCCGCTGTAGCATGAGATACTTAACGTTACAGCACGAAACACATTTCGTTTTAGCATGAGGCACATATCGTTAAGCGCAATATACATGTATTTACAGGATGAGATACAACTGTTACAGCATGAAATACACATCTTTCCAGCATGAGATTCATATTGTTATAGCATGAGATACATATCGCTACAGCAGCATGAGATACATATCGCTACAGCAGCATGAGATACATATCGCTAAAGCAGCATGAGATACATATCGCTACAGCATGGGAGAAATACCGTTACAGCAATGTGGCTCGTATGTTTAACATATCCAGTTTTAGAACTTGTCAAAAAGTGTATGATGGGTATTTACTAAATTATATTGTGATGAAATTCAGTAATAAAATTTCAAAATCAAGGTGCCATGTAGCATTATAAAATCTTTCTTGAAATTAACCAGATATGGGTAGCAGATTTTCATCTACATCACACACGACTAATTATGAATAATCACTATACATAACTTAGGAAAGGCATAAATTAAAAATCCCATTACTATACAGGGTTTGACTTTCGTCTTGCATAGTAGTAAAAAGTTATCAAGTGTCAAATTGAAAAAAAAAATGTTTCATAAACCACAACACCATCCAGTAGTAAAACAGGACCAGAGGTATATAGTTTTATGGCATTACCGAAGAATGCTTTATAAGTCGCCCGGGTGGTAAATTATGTACTTTAGCAACCAGCTGGCAGTGTGTGTAGTGATTCAGTGTGTGTGGTGATTCAGTGTGTGTAGTGATTCAGTGTGTGTAGTGATTCTATGTTAAGATGTTGTTGTTGAGCTTAACGCCATTTTTCAGCACACGATAGGCTATTCATGGCGGCCAGTATTAATGGTGGAGGAAGAATCCGGGAAAACACCGGAAAGAACCACCGACCCACGAGAAGCTACTGGCAAGCTTTCTCACATATCCACATTCGCCGAATCCTAGACTCGAACTCACGCAGACAGAGGTGAGATGGCAGTGATCCGTAACGGACAGCGCTTTAGACCACTCGGCCACTCGGGGCCCCTCTATGTTAAGAAGCCGCTTGATTGAGGTTGGAATGTCAGACGGTTAATTAGGCTTCCCATAGAAGATAAATTCTCAATGCACAATGCATTGGAGTTTTGTTATGATTCTTCATGGTATAATTTTGTTATGGTTCTTCATGTCATGATTTTGTTATCATTCATCATGGTATAATTTTGTTAGGTTTCTCATGGTATAATTTTGTTAGGATTCATCTTGGTATAATTTTGTTAGGATTCATCATGGTATAATTTTGTTATGGTTCTTCATGATATAATTTTGTTAGGGTTTATCATGGTATAATTTTGTTAGGATTCATCATGGTATAATTTTGTTAGGATTCATCATGGTATAATTTTGTTATGGTTCTTCATGATATAATTTTGTTAGGGTTTATCATGGTATTATTTTGTTAGGATTCATCATGGTATAATTTTGTGTTCATTCATCATGGTATAATTTTGTTATGGTTCTTCATGATATCATTTTGTTAGGGTTTATCATGGTGTAATTTTGTTAGGATTCATCATGGTATAATTTTGTTATGGTTCTTCATGGTATCATTTTGTTACCATTTATCATGGTAAAATTTTGTTAAGATTCATCATGGTATAATTTTGTTAGGGTTCATCATGGTATAATTTTGTTAGGATTCATCATGGTATAATTTTTTAGGATTCATCATGGTATAATTTTGTTAGGGTTCATCATGGTATAATTTTGTTTGGATTCATCATGGTATAATTTTGTTAGGATTCATCATGGTATAATTTTGTTATGTTTCTTCATGATATAATTTTTTTAGGGTTTATCATGGTATAATTTTGCTAGGATTCATCATGGTATAATTTTGTTAGGATTCATCATGGTATAATTTTGTTATGGTTCTTCATGTTATAATTTTGTTAGGGTTTATCATGGTATTAATTTGTTAGGATTCATCATGGTATAATTTTGTTAGGATTCATCATGGTATAATTTTGTTATGGTTCTTCATGGTATCATTTTGTTATCATTCGTCATGGTATAATTTTGTTAGGATTCATCATGGTATAATTTTGTTATGGGTCTTCATGGTATCATTTTGTTATCATTTATCATGGTATAATTTTGTTAAGATTCATCATGGTATAATTTTGTTAGGGTTCATCATGGTATAATTTTGTTAGGATTCATCATGGTATAATTTTTTAGGATTCATCATGGTATAATTTTGTTAGGGTTCATCATGGTATAATTTTGTTAGGATTCATCATGGTATAATTTTGTTAGGATTCGTCATGGTATAATTTTGTTATGGTTCTTCATGATATAATTTTGTTAGGGTTTATCATGGTATAATTTTGTTAGGATTCATCATGTTATAATTTTGTTAGGATTCATCATGTTATAATTTTTTTATGGTTCTTCATGATATAATTTTGTTAGGGTTTATCATGGTATAATTTTGTTAAGATTCATCATGGCATAATTTTGTTTGTTTTATCATGGTGTAATTTTGTTAGGGTTTATCATAGAATTATTTTGTTAGGATTCATCATGGTATTATTTTGTTAGGTTTATCATGGTATAATTTTGTTAGGGTTTATCATGGTACTATTTTGTTAAGATTCATCATGGCATAATTTTGTTAGTTTTATCATGGTGTATTTTTGTTAGGGTTTATCATGGTATTATTTTGTTAGGATTCATCATGATATAATTTTGTTAGGTTTATCATGGTATAATTTTGTTAGGGTTTATCATGGTATTATTTTGTTATGATTCATCATGGTATAATTTTGTTAGGTTTATCATGGTATAATTTTGTTAGGGTTTATCATGGTATTATTTTGTTAGGATTCATCATGGTATAATTTTGTTATGGTTCTTCATGATATAATTTTGTTAAGGTTTATCATGGTATAATAGATGTATGGTATTCATGGTATCATTTTGTTTTGATGCCTCTCTCCCATCTCTCACTCTCTTTATAAGGTAAAAGAAAATTACTCTATAATAAGATTACAAAAATAAGTCGAAGAATGCAATAAATCTATATTGCTTGAGACCAATTTGACATCCCTTAAGAAGCTAGTCAATAGATAAAAACGATTCCATATACGTTAATTGTTAATTTGTGTACACAATCCGTGCATAAGAAAGATAAAAATTAAAACATGGCATGCGACTAATACATATGGACATTGTACTGACCACATCGGGATTTAACGGACATAATTTTCATTTATCGTGCATCATTTGTGAAATTAAGATCTGACCACGAGAACTGCGCTCCACGGACCTAACTTGTTGATATCGTATCTCATTTGTGTCCAATCTTGTCACCATCCTGTAGCAACTTTTATGGTAGCTTTGTGAACTTGTACCTAAGAATGAAGTACATTTTTCTCGCGTGTTTTAACGAGATTACATTCTGTTTATTCCTAGGAGAAACGATTGACAAATAACGTAAATATTAAGAGTCAAAATATGATAGATAATCTAAATGCATGATCAATGCCCACATAATCTAAAATAACTTAGTAAACGGCAGGCGTTTCATTTGGCATTTTCTAAATAATCGAAATTAACTTAATGAGCGGCATGCGTTTTATTTATGAATCTAATTTATACTGGAAAACGGCTGGCAATTTATTGGACGATTGGACAATTCCCCAACAATCTAAATTAACATTGGTTAATGGCAGGCGTTTTATTTTACTATCTAAACTTAACTTGGATAATGGCAGGCGTTTTAGTGGTAGGGTCATAATGTACAAACTGGATAAAACTTATTTTCTTATTTCAGTGATACTATGTCCTGCAAACACGCGCGAGAGCATGCTTATATGGTTTGACTTTGTTTGTGCATCTTCTGAAGTGTATGCTTCTATTAACGTTTTATGGTCTATGAAAAATTTATAAAGAAAAATATTCTAGATATTCTTTTCGCTTTAAAATCATTCAAGCACTTGACCCTTCATTGAAACGTCTATCTTGTTATAGCATTTGCCACATTCCATTAATACATTAAAATTGGGATGTAGGTTTAAATCTCTAAGGGATCTAGTTATAAATACTTTAGCAATACAGATTTTGAGTTCCAGCACGTACACTTCTACGTACCCTTCCACGTTACACTTCCACATACATTTATATTTACACTTCTATGTTACACTTACAAGTAACCTTCCATGTTACACTTCAACTTACATTTCCACAATAAACTTCCACGTACACTTCTACATACATGTCCACATACGCTTCTATATATACTTCTACGTACACTTCCATGTTACACTTCAACGCACAATTTCGCTTTCTTTACACTTCATCTACACTTCTGCGTACACTGCCACGTGCACTTTGACGTATACTTCCACGTTACTTGCATGTACTTATACGTACACTTCTGTCACTTCTACGTCGTATACTTCAACGTGCATGCATACATACGTACATACATACATACATACATGCATGCATGCATACATACATACATACATACATACATACATACATACATACATACATACATACATACATACATACATACATACATACATACATACATACATACATACATACATACATACATACATACATACATACATACATACATACATACATACATACATACATACATACATACATACATATCAATGCATGCTTTGATTAATCTCATTTATATCTGACAGAAATCTATTTTAGCCAGAGATATGTGTCTTTTAGCTCAGTTTAATTGAGACAAAAACACTGATGATATAATATTATCGAGACGTGAAGTAAATATAATTTCTGGATATTTTATATGAGGGTAATTCATCTCTCAGCGATTCGCAGCTCTACTTCTTAGTTTACCATTGGAATTTTTTCGAAAGAATATGATCCAGAAATCCTGATACTCCTTACTACTGTAAATCATTAACAAAACATGTATGGTGTCTACATGGTGTCTAATATGGCATCGCAGTACAAAATTCGCTATGTAATTCCAACAAGAGCTTCAATAAGTACTCCAGCAACTGTCATGACATTTACTACGTCTGGCAATAATGAAATGACAGACAACATATGGTCGTGAGGACCATTACATAATTTAATGGGGGCTTTTTGAAGAAAAATACACGTGCAATAGTGTCCTAAATATTGAAATATAAAAAATAGACAACAACATATCTCTAAATGTCATAAATGACCTTTTCTTTCGTGGCTATTATTCTCGTTATACAAGCTCTTTTCTTACGACTCTGTAGTTGGAGTGTGTATGTGTGTTTGTGTGTGTGTGTGTGTGTGTGAGTGTGTGTTTGTGTGTTTGTGTGTGTTAAATAATGAGTTTTGTATAAATCTGTTTATTTCATTTTTATTTCATTAAATGTAATTATTATCATTGATTATGTTAGCGTGGGTATAATTTGTTGTTAAAAACCATTGTATTTAATTAAATTGTAAATGTTCCCCATGTAAGCACGAGCTGTGTATGATGGTAAATTCGTTGTAAGTAAGAATTCAGGAAGAGCTATGACAACGATTGGCTGATACTTGGTCAGGCATTTCTAATGTCTAGATGCATTGCGAAATTGCACGTGTCCTCCGTGCGCGTGTACATGTAACAACTTATTGATTTCGTTTATATGCTTAGTTATTTGCAAGAAAGTCAGTCACAATGAGAGTAAAAGACAGAGTTAAAGCCGATTGTAATATCTTAGAGTCACACAGCTTCTATTACCTTAAAAAGGTATTTTTATGTTAAAAGAATTTGTCTGTTCGTGTGTCTACGTAGAACGACTTGTGTTTTGTTAGTGGAGCTAATTATACTTCGTCTTTCCAAATAATCATCTTCCTGGAGAACAACACTACTGGTTTGGACAAAGACAATTTCTAAATTGGAAGGGAACAATACAAATTGTGCTTCACTGTATAAATTCAGGATTTTTGTGTTTGCCTTCGTCTGACGTCATCATCCACCATCTTGGACCGGAACTGAAATTCAGACTGTCAATTTAAAATTGATCACATGACCTTTTGAGTTTTTTTATCTTTAGAACAAACAATTTGGATCTTTTTCGGAAATCCTAAGTCTTGTTTTACATATTTACAATTTTTCATGTTTTCTAGGAGAATAAATCATATTTGTTAAAATTTACAAAGCTTGTTTTCTTCACTTTCATTCTGTTACTTTGAACGAGCCGATACGTAAAATAAAGAAATTGGTGGCTCGTCCAAGATATTTGAAATAGGCTAAGAAATTAAAATTTAAATTCCACTAATTCATTTTAGTTGAAATTTTAGTGAAAACAAAAAGCTTTATTTTAAAAATGTCAAAAGTGGAGTTTTATTTGTAATCAAGAACAGTTGGATAGTTTTAAGAATGATGAATTGATTGAACTTGCCATAAAGTATGAACTATCTGAAACAAAATCTTAACTCAAAAAGAAATCACGAATATTTTCTTACAACATTTGGTACAAAAGAATATCGTTGACAAAAGTGTTTTGGCATCTGTCATTAAGACTAAATTTAACTGATGCTGACATTAAAATGGCCGAACTAAAAATGAAATATAAATTTTGAGTTTCAGAAAGAACAAATGAGATTACAATTTGAAGAAAGGGAAAAACAAAGACAAATAGCAGAAAGAGAGACGGAAAAAGACAAATACAATTACAATCTGAAAAGGAGGAGATAAGATAACTGTACACTTTTCGGTTACACTTGTGCTCAGTTTGAATAACTGCTACACTTTTCGGTTGCATTCGTGCTCAGTTTTAATAAGATAACCGCTACATTTTCCGGTTGCATTTGTGCTCAGTTTTTTGAGTTAAGCTAACCGTTCGTGCTAAGTTTAAATAAGATAACCGCTACATCTTCCGGTTACAATCGTACTCAGTTTGAATATGATAACCGCCAATGAATTTTAGTTAACAGGATGCAGACTGTACAAGTTGCCTTGACCATTGTATTTTAGTTTACAGAGTACAGACTGTACAAGTTCATAGACCATTGGATTTTAGTTGACATAATATACACTGTATAAGTTCCTTGGACCATTGGATTTTAATTTACAGAATACAGTCTGTACAAGTTTATGGACCAATATATTTTAGTTTACATAATACAGACTGTACAAATTCTTAGGCCAATGAATTTTAGTTTACAAAATACACACAGTACAAGTTCCCTGGACCATTGGATTTTAGTTTACGTAATACACACTGTGTTTACAGAATACAGACAGTACAAGTTCCCTGGACCATTACGCTTTGCTTCACAGGAGTGATTGTTTAAAATCGGGGACATTTATTAACTTCAAGCCACGCTCACGGTTGCTAAATATCTAAGGTGTGTTTTCTCTTTATTCGTGAATTAAAGAAAGGTACAGTTTGTCTGTGTCTGCTGAGAGGTTCAAGACGACTTAATTTGTATATAGAGCAAAGTCAAAGTATTACAATCAAAGAGTACGGAAGAAACAGTATATGCCTTTAATTAGATAATAGAAAATCAGAAATCCGTTTGAATCCAAAAGCGTAGCTTATCTGAGGTAGAATTAGAAGTGTATCACCTTAATTACAGGTAAACGGCAATCTTAAGTTACACGTGTCTTGTCTACAGCGGTGCATATGAATTTATCAGTGTTATTAGTCAAACGGTTTTTGATCTTTGATGACAACTGAATGTGTGTCTCTTTTCTATATAAAATACCCACATCTACTATTAAAAGCACATTAAAAGAAAACATTTTCTTTTCACAAAACTGTATAATCTGATAAAATCTCTGTTCGCTTGAAATGCACTCATCTTTCAAGAACGAGATATCAGCAGTAGTGTTGAAAATGATAGTTATTTAGGACGATATCAAAAACAAAGTGAACCAAATAATAATTGTGTTCACAGGACACTATGAAGAAAAAGGTGCCACGTGGAATGCACTACTTATTTGCAAACTGTCTAATCCGAATGTCAGCGTTAAGATTGTACACATTGTCTTCATAACGTTTTCACGTCGACCATGCTTGATTTCGATGTTATCTTCGAATGTAAAAGTTTCCGACGACAGATCAGATTAAGTTATACCTTGTGGTCGACTAAAGTGAAAAGAGTTTCCGATCCGTGATGTGTCGACATTTCACTGTGCTTACAGAGTAATTATCTGCCCTTCAAAACATATATTGTCCTCTAATTGAGCGAATAATTGCAGAATATACAAAAGATCGACAGTTTTGGGGTAGAGGTGTTGAACATGACGCATTGGTTTGAACCCGGTGCATGTCACAATGTTTTTTTTCAAGTGAAATCGTATATAACTTTCAAAGGATACGTAAGATTCCATTTCAACACACGATTATTAAGTTCTTTAAACTATACCAAAAGAAATTACATGATATTATTTTAATATGCCTATATTACAATTTTAGGTTTGTATTATAATTGTCAGGATAAGCATTTAGAAAAGTTTGAATTCAATTGGTCTGATGTACATTTAGAATAAATTTAAATGTAATCGTTACAACGACTATACTGGAAGGCAGAATTCAGTGTGCGTCTTTTATATGTGTCTTTTACATCTAATATATTGGACATGTTAGGATTTACGTCTTTTACACTGCATATATTATAAACGATAGGATTAAGTGTACGTCTTTTACACTGCATACATTATAAACGATAGGATTATGTGTACGTCTTTTACACTGCATATATTATAAACGATAGGATTATGTGTACGTCTTTTACACTGCATATATTATAAACGATAGGATTAAGTGTACATCTTTAACACTGCATATATTATAAACGATAGGATTAAGTGTACGTCTTTTACACTGCATATATTATAAACGATAGGATTATGTGTACGTCTTTTACTTTGAATATAATATAAACGATAAGATTAAGTATACGTCTTCTAAATTAAGTATACTAGAAAGACAGGATTAATTACGGTAGGAATCATATCAATAGCATGGTCAGTCTACGGTAGGAATCGTGTCTAAATAATGGTAAGTCTACGGTAGGAATCATGTCCGAAAAATGGTCAGTCTGCGGTAGGAATCATTCCATTAGAATAGTCAGTCTACGGTATGAATCGTGTCCATAGAATGGTCAGACTACGGTAGGAATCATGTCCAAATAATGGTAAGTCTACGGTAGGAATGATGTCCTTAGAATGGTCAGTCTACGGTAGGAATCATGTCCAAATAATGGTAAGTCTACGGTAGAAATCATGTCCGTAAAATGGTCAGTTTGTGGTAGGAATCATTCCCATAGAATGGTCAGTCTAAGGTAGGAATCATGTCCATATGATGGTCAGTCTACGGTAGGAGTCATATCCATAGAATGGTCAGTCTACGGTAGGAATCATGTCCATATAATGGTCAGTGTACGGTAGGATTTATGTCCATAGAATGGTCAGTCTACGGTAGGAATCATGTTCATAGAATGGTCAGTCTATGGTAGGAATCATGTCTGTGGAATGGTCAGTCTATAGTAGGAATCAGGTCAATAGAATGGTCGATCGAATGGAATGTTTAGTGTCATTGAAAGCTAGATAAGGAGGATATAATTAATGAGGCCAATGCATTATGGTACCGTTTGTTTTCGCTTTTTTATTAACTAAAATACCTTTGAAACGATGGGCATCATTCTGGTTTCATTGAAACGATGTGCATCATTCTGGTTTCATTGAAACGATGGGCATCATTCTGGTTTCATTGAAACGATGGGCATCATTCTGGTTTCATTGAAACGATGGGCATCTTTCTGGTTTCCTCTGAAACAGGTGATGAAAATAATGTGATTTATAAAGGATATAATGTAATAGCTTATACTAATAATAATATTGCTACGACCACCACTACTGCTACCAACACCACAATCACCTTACTATCACCACTGGCACCACACCAACACCACTACTACAACAATTTTATTATTTTCCGCCACAGATACTACAGCTCTATGTTACTATTATTTCAACATGTGCTGTTAATACTTGGCTGTCGACGACCATGACGACTATAATGATGACCGTGACCTTGTTCTTCAAAAGTAGTATCCACAGCAATGTCGTCTTTTGCGTCATCAGTAGTGTCATCCATGCTATCATTCTAAGTATTCTCTTTGCAATTGTCAGCAGTGTCTTCTTAAGTTTCGTCAACACTGTCATATTTAGTACGATCTGGTCATTACTTCTAATCAACACACTATTCAAGCAGGACTCTATTGGAAGGGCAAAGATTACGCCAGAGTCTATGATATTCGTATCACGTGAGTGTATTTAGTATAATGTTTAAGCATTTATTCACGAGACGTAGGTAAGAGTAAAATACCTAATTTCATTAGCTTATTTACTTCTATGTTGTCATGTTGGAGTGCAACTTAGGTAAACAAAAATGACTGAGCACACATACTTGTGAACGGTATATCTTGAAAAAATATTATTGCACATTATATCTCGCCTTGTCAAAATTTATTTGTAGATAAGTGTTTATAATTACAGTTTGACTGTACACATTACAACCTTCTGAGAGAGTGACATGTGGATTGTGAAGTTGTTGGTATTTGCAAGATGTCTTAAAGAAAGAATGTTAGCATACCTCTATGCTTGTATGCATTTATTAATTTGAATGGCTACGTAGAAAAGCCAGAGAAAGATGCACTGCAAATCATGCGATTAGTGCCACACATGAATTAAACAAAGCAAGAACAGTTCCAGTACAGATGCCGTTTTACTGACACGCATTTATGTATTTAATAGAGTTTACAGATCGTGATGATTTGAAAATTACTTTGGCTGATCGGATGAATACGATAATGATTTAATGGTGCTTGATTGACACTGTGAAAAATGTCTGCCTTTGTCTTACTATTCTAAATAGGCTAGACACAGTTTACCGTATAGACAAGTAATAAGCCACAAGACACTTTACGACCAACATAATAACGTCATCACCCATCCTTCGCGGAATTAGAATTTAGAAAGATACATCAATGCTTGGTTTAGAAAGATGACACAATGCACTGTTTAGAAAGATACATCAATGCTTGGTTTAGAAAGATAAAACAATGCACGGTTTAAAAAGATACACCAATGTACGATTTAGAAAGATACATCAATGCTTGGTTTAGAAAGGTACATCAATGCACTATTTGGAAAGATACAGCAATGCTTGGGTTAGAAAGATAAAACAATGCACGGTTTAGAAAGATACACCAATGTCCGGTTTAGAAAGATACATCAATGTTTGGTTTAGAAAGGTACATCAATGCACTATTTGGAAAGATACATCAATGCTTGGGTTAGAAAGATAAAACAATGCACGGTTTAAAAAGATATACCAATGTACGGTTTAGAAAGATACACCAATGTAAGGTTTAGAAAGGTACATCAATTCTTGGTTTAGAAAGATACATCAATGCACTATTTGGAAAGGTACATCAATGCTTGGGTTAGAAAGATAAAACAATGCACGGTTTAAAAAGATACATCAATGGACGATTTAGAAAGATACACCAATGTAAGGTTTAGAAAGGTACATCAATGCTTGGTTTAGAAAGATACATCAATGCACTTTTTGGAAAGATAGATCAATGCTTGGTTTAGAAAAATAAATATATACACGGTTTCAAACTAAACATGAAGATATGTGTGTTTTTGTAGACGTGTCAATCTAGACTCAGCTAGCATAATGATACAACTGAACACCTAGTAATGTATAGAAATTAGTTTTTATTAAAAAAAGATGCAATAAATTGACAGTGGCAAAGAGAAAAGATTTAGTGAGTATTTACTTTCCTATCGTTCTGACGCAAATTTCCTTGTCATGAAAGTGTCACTACTTGAAGTATCTAAAATGAAGCAAAGTTAACAATGGACAAGAAAATAAGAGTTGAAATAGTGATTTACTGTTATGGTATCATAATTCTGTTTTTAGACTGCATTAATGCTATGTTTGGCTTTTGCGGAATTTTCAGCTGATTTTTTTTCTCGAATACTTTTCCTTGAAATTTATAAGAAAACTATGTGTGTATCGCATTCAGTAAAACCTCGGCTATTTCAGCGAAACAAATTTATACCACGGATGTATGTCGGCGCACTCAATTACAGAAAAAGCATTTTTTGGCCAATAATTTGTCCCCAAAATAAAGAAACCCAGTATATTCCTATCTCATCTACAATTTAAATGATTCCATTGAATCTAGGATCGACAGTGAGGTCACACATGAAAAATAAATCCATTATTCGTGACATTTTGGTCAATCCTTACCGAACTAGTCAGGATAACAAATATCGACATACATTCGATGTATGATTGGTATGAATGTTTATTACTGACGTGTTCAGTAAATTTGTATTTGCTCTTGTTCAACATTTATAATGGTATAAAAATGACATGGAGATGCTTTTGTTAATCGCAATCTTTCAATGCATGAAGGTTACAAATGACGGAAGGTATTGCTGGTCAATGAAGAATCCAGGCAATTTCCGGTAAGAACCAGCGACCTAAGGGAAGTTAAAGGCAAGCTTTGTTATATACCCACATGGCCGAGTCCAAAACTCTAATCCACGCTGACTGAGGTGCAATGTCAGTGATCTGTAAAGGTGAGCATTTTAAACCATTTGGCCACACGGAAATTAATCATGAAATGTACCATATTCCAATCACTGGTAATACTGACATACAATGTTGAATTTTGTTTTAAAGGCAACATTTTCATTTATAACTCTAAACTGATATCATATAACGTTACAAAGATTACTGACCCTAAAAGTATATTCAGTGTTGTGAGATAGGTGTCCTGATTTGGGTTCCTATCCTAAGCATTGTAGGAAGATAAAGCACACCTTACACTCTGGCCTGAAAACTTTTTTTTTTCACACTAAAGGAAGCGTATTTAAAGTTAAAATGACACATACCGTGTTGAACTGAATATTAAGTTTAAAGCTAAAATGACCCATATGTGATGACATGGATAGTGAATTTAAAGTTAAAAGTTCATGTTTGGTATTGACATCGATCGCGACTTTAAAGTTAAAATGCCCCATATGGTGTTGACATGGATAGTGAATTTAAAACTAAAAAGACATAAATGGTGTCAACATCGATAGCGACTTTAAAGTTAAAATGACCCATATGGTGATGACATTGATAATAAAGTTAATCAATCTTAATTACTGGTATTTCATAACTTGAAGGACGGTAATTCTTCATTGAGCAATGTTGATTATGGTCTAATTGGCAATTACAAACGCCATGTTATGATAAATTGCTAAATTAAAAGTCGATCATTCTGTTTTATGTTTTTATCTGTAGACTTTAACAAAGAGATTGCCAACAGAAGGTATGTTTTCGACTTTTCAGTTCGGAATGTTCAGCATAATATGATAATAATCGGTTAATCTGATAATTTAATGATCGAAAGTTCAAGCGTTTTCTAACTTACATGGTTAACATTCACGTATTAACGTCTTTTTTTGTATACACACTTCAAACTGATATTACCATAGAATGTTTCATACAATGAGAAGATAGGATTCTTTGTTTGACCCTTTCACAATTTCATGTTTAACTGGCATAACATGTCGACACAAAATGGGTGTCGAAATTTTAGAACTGGATACCTCTTGCAATTAAATATTTTTTTAATATATTAAATTATCGCTGAGCCTAGGCTCTTTGGAAATATGGCTGCTTTCTGATATATACAAAGGGCGATTATATAAATATATACTTATAAAATACACGAGAAATGAAGACACAAACGTGATCACTGCACAGAGCATGCATAATGTTCAGCTGTTGATAACTACAAAGAAACCTAATGCGTGACAGAAGCAACAATTAGAAGTGCAATAAAAGAATGTATCATCATAATGATTGTTGAAAACTATCATATATAAAAAGAATACAAGATAGAATAGTTTCTTTCAACTGGCAATTACTAGTATATTGGTTCTAAAGTATTATTGCACAATTTTCATCTCTCTCTCTCTCAGTTAGGTGTATGTAATTTAATTATTTGTGTGTTAGTTTTAAATTTTTTATTTTATTTTTATTTCATTTTTAAACTTTTTTATTCAGTCATATAGATTCGTTCAGTAGAATCAAATTCGTCCATGGCATACGTGTCAGCCGCCGACCTATGGTGTTACTACACCATTTGAACTAGGTGATCACGTGACCCTGTGATCTAAACCTACGTTTAAAACTAACGTTTTATAGCGATTTAGTTCAATTATAAATCTTACCTTCGGAGCTCAAATGTATATTGCGTTGTGACCAATGTGAGTTACAAATTTTTATTTAAAATAATTTAAATTCCTCTGGAAACATCTAGTGCTAAACAGAATTATTGGACAAATAAATTTATTGGAAGTTAGTTGGAAGTCTAATGCTGGAATATTAATTTTATTGATTCCACAAGAAACTGTTGACACAACAACACTAACCAGGTTATAGTAGACGTCATCGCCTTCCATATTGGAACTTCATCTTGATGCGAACTTTGATTCATTAAAACCATTGTAAATTATAGGATTAATTTTGGATTCGATTAACAAACTCTTTTCTTTGTTACTTTGTATGAGCCTTGACACGTATTAATCTCTCTCTCTCGCTCTCTCTCTCTCTCTCTCTCTCTCTCTCTCTCTCTCTCTCTCTCTCTCTCTCTCTCTCTCTCTCTCTCTCTCTCTCTCTCTCTCTCTCTCTCTCTCTCTCTCTCTCTCTCTGCCCCTCCTGCCGTAATACATATTTGACTCATGAACTTAGGAACTCCCCTTTCACACTACATCATATGGAAAACATTATAACTTTGCACGTCTCCGAGACAAAAAAAATCCGAAATGTTCTCATACGTGATCAACTGACAATGCGGTATTGGAAAGACACACGAAGCCTCATCTCCAAGACCGATTTTCACAAGCGTGCAAGGAGTGGGGGTTTACCAAATGTCTGAAAAAGCGATAGTGATGGATAAGCTGTTAAAGTTGTTTACATCAACATCAACAGATGTATACTTGACGTTGTCAGCAAGTTCACTTCTTCAGGTCTACCATCAATGGCAGCCTTGTCTTGATGCTGTAATCATCTTCCGCATTGGAAAAACAGAATCACCAATGTTTAGGTTAAGCATTGGAATCTGGAGGAACAATTTGACAAAGCACACCATAAACAGTTGTATCATCAGCAAAATCATCTAGGAACAATTTGACAAAGCAGACCATAAACAGTTGCATTATCTACAAACTCATCTAGGAACAATTTGACAAAGCACACCATAAACAGTTGTATCATCAGCAAACTGATCTAGGAACAATTTGACAAAGCACACCATAAACAGTTGTATCATCATCAAACTCATCTAGGAACAATTTGACAAAGCACATCATAAACAGTTGTATCATCAACAAACTCATCTAGGGAAGCGAGTCTCTATCAATATTCTCTCACCAAGAAAACAGGCTAAACAACTTTCGCATATGTTGATTCCATCTCATCGGCATCTCCTCTGCATAAATTTTTAACAATTATTAGTATCAACCAATTATTAGTATCGACCAACGAGATCTTTTCTTTTCTAAGCAGGATCGTCCCGTATAGGTAATCAAACCAATAACTAGGTTCTTCAGTCAGTCTAGTTATTTATTCTTATTATTTATTCTTAAACCATGATTTTACCAGAAGCTTTCTAATTGGATTATCTGATTGCAATGGCGTATTTTTTTGGTGAAGATTATACCAGACGTTCTTCTGTCACTCAGCATTGCCGACTTTTTTTTTTTTTTGTTGTTTTGGTTTGCTTCATATGTTGCTCCAAAACTGAGCGGTTTTCTCCCTGATTTACATGTCATTGAAATCGTTCTTTTAACCCCTTTATCTTCCGGTATTTCTAACTTTTATTGGTCTTGATTAGCTTATATTGTTTGTACCGTATTATTCGGTCTTGCTTATTCTGTCTGTTTTATTCTGTCTTTTTTTCTGTCTATTTTACTCTGTCTTGTTTATTTTGTCTTTTTTATTGTCTTTTTTATTCTGTCTTTATTATTCTGTCTTTATTATTCTGTCGTTCTATTTCTTAATTTTAGTTTGTGTTGTTATTGCTTATTTCTTCTATGTAACTTTTTCGCTTATGTGATGTGTTTTATATCCCAGCGCATTTTTACAAGCACTGTATATGCATTAATCAATTGTTTCGTTTCCTCTTTGTTGGTAGCCAAACCTTTACAAATATGTAAATCATTACACTGGTTTAACTCAATTTAAATAAAATTAGTACATAAAAATATTTTTGTTGATTGATGTCATAAGCCACTTCCAAAAATATTTATTTCTAATGGGCTCATCGTGTTTACAACAGTACAATTTCTTATAGTTAAATACGTTTTCTTGCGCCAGTCTAATATTAATGTTACATTGTTTGATTTTAGGGGGGTAGGGGTATAATGATTTGTCTACCACGGCTTCTGCGTCCTTGTTAAGTCCCATACGCTCTCTGAACGTATTCTTCAAACACAACAAATTTAGAACTTTAAGAGAGTCGAGGTTGTTCAGAGGTTAGTCTGTTTGAATGGCGACCAGAATGATGTACGTTTCATTTTTGCTCAAACCAGACTGGGTAAACCACATTTGTTTGTCGTTGGACAATTTGCGGATCTTTGTTTGGGTATGAAACTTCACTGCATTTTCTTATGCATGATATGACCTTCATGCTCGATATGCCACTAACGACTCACTCACTCACTTACTCAATCAATAAATCACTCAATAAATCAATCAAAATTTCAATCATTCAATCCGACATTCAGTCTGTCAGGTATTCAATGAGTCAGGTAGGCGTTCAATCAGTCCATTGATCGACCTATTTTGATCAATCCTAATGTTTTGATGATAAACGTTTCATGGATAAACGTTACCTAAGTTTTCAATAAACAAGTAGTAATCGTCATCATTAGGTCACTGATATTCTACAGCTACCTAAAGAAAACTGCAAAAAAACTGATAACTTGAAACAACCTAGTCCACAAACTGGGTCGCTCAGTCTGACGAGTTAGTAATCAAATATCTAAGACATCAACACTGTTATTCGACATCCTAACATTTCGCTCCTGATTGGGCTCTATCGTTCAATGCCAAATTAACTGACGTCAACTCAACACAACAACGTGCATACCCTCTAAAACATTACGCCTTACTCCTTTACCATGGCTGCCCATAAACAACAGCATTCCTCCTCCAAATCGCTGTAGGAAGGAGGCAAACATACAATTGCTGGCTAAGGTCTGTGGCAGTGAAAATATTCCACTGTACGTTAACACCACTTCACGTTCAAAATGCCGCTTGGCTTCGAGGCATCCAATCTGGTTAGGTCCGTTGTCAGAGGATATGATAGGTCCGTTGTCAGAGGATATGATAGGTCCGTTGTCAGAGGATATGATAGGTCCGTTGTCAGAGGATATGATAGGTCCGTTGTCAGAGGATATGATATATCCGTTGTCAGAAGATATGATAGGTCCATTGCTAGAGGATATGATAGGTCCGTTGTCAGAGGATATGTTAGGTCCGTTGTCAGAGGATATGATAGGTCCGTTGTTAGAGGATATGATAGGTCCGTTGTCAGAGGATATGATAGGTCCGTTGTCAGAGGATACGACAGCTCTTTCGGCATGAAGTGATGACTCTTCTTCGACAGATCTTGTAGACCACTCCCTCTTAACTGAGCCATCTGTCTACCCTACTGGCTGCAACCTGCCACGACATATGTGGACCCCGTGGAATTATTTCCCGACAGGACAGAAGCGTTGTGCAGTTAATCTTGTACGATAGGACAAGGCCACTGAATCTCCCTGTAGCTGTGTAGCTCTGCACACCATGTGACACATTTTGAAAAACTGCCTACTGACAAAGTTTCCGGTAGAATGCAGGCCCTGTACCTTGCTTAAGATGGTGCTATTAATTGGTTGGGTATGCGCTGCACACGATAAATAAATAAATAATTTTAGACTATAATTTAATTGCAACATCTGTTATATGTATGTATTTTACATTGTTATTTTATACAGCTTTCTACTCATATAGGTCTATGGTCAATTATCAAACACAACGCGCATCATTGCCTTACACCATCCTTTCCTAGTCCTAATCCATAGAAGTGATACTTAATCTACAAAAGGCAGAGCTAAATAGCTTTGAGATGATATGAGTTATCTCCCCATCAGAGTTGTTGCAGTCAACAATAACCTATATATTCTACAAATAGTATCATGAGTTTTCATTGAGATTTTGTAATGGGATGATAGGGAATTGTCATCTACAAATACATAACTACAAAATTGAGATTTTGTAATGGGATGATAGGGAATTGTCATCTACAAATACATAACTACAAAATTGAGATTTTGTAATGGGATGATAGGGAATTGTCATCTACAAATACATAACTACAAAATTGAGATTTTGTAATGGGATGATAGGGAATTGTCATCTACAAATACATAACTACAAAATTGAGATTTTGTAATGGGATGATAGGGAATTGTCATCTACAAATACATAACTACAAAATTGAGATTTTGTAATGGGATGATAGGGAATTGTCATCTACAAATACATAACTACGAAATTGAGATTTTGTAATGGGATGATAGGGAATTGTCATCTACAAATACATAACTACAAACCCAAGTAACCTCTGCCTAATTCTACTATGCATTTCAACGTGACTAGCTAACTACAAAAGTCGTGTTTCTAAAGAATATCATATCACTATCTCGGTAGAAATTCCTATTTACTGTGCAAAAATAAAAGAATTAGATGTTATCGCCAAGGCTACTGGCTCAAAGAACACCGCACCATACCAATCAAATAGAAGAATCTGCATTATGTTCGTGCTTCAAAAGCATAAAAAAGAATAAAATTAAGATCTGCCGACGTCAGGAATAGTAAAATAATCAGTGTGGGGTATACAAATATTACATATAGTACCCTGTAAACATCTTTCATTTTTTACATTGAAAAATATTTTATACAATACCGCTTAAAAATATTTCATATACTGAGGTCATAGTTTGCATACGAACTTTACAACTGATCACAGTTTGAGCTTATATACTATATCAAGTGTGACGTATCACTAAAATGTACCCTTATGCGTATATCTAGTGTGACGTGTCACTGAAATGTACCCTTATGCGTATATCTAGTGTGACGTGTCACTGAAATGTACCCTTATGCGTATATCTAGTGTGACGTGTCACTGAAATGTACCCTTATGCGTATATCTAATATGATTTATGCGTACTTGTCGTCCTACAACAAACTAAGCATTATATTCTTTCCTTAAAGTACAAGTTCTTGGCACTCAAAAGTCGCAACATGAGTTTTGTTTGAGCATGGAACTTCTAGCGTATTGTGGAAAATGTACTATTGGTTCAAAACTTTATACGTATTCACCCTTCTTGACTTTGTATGATACAAGTCGTTTTATATGCTCCGCCCTTAATAATTTCACCAATCAATCGATAGGGAAAAATTAAATTGAGCGAAAAACTCATCGCGTCAGGTAATGGACTCTATTTCATTTTGGGGTCAATGTGTGTTTTTTGAATTATGCGGTAATGATAATACGTAAAATGCGTTGCGGCAATTAAAGCGAAACTATCTACATGTTTTTGTTATATTAAATGCACACTACACCAAACAACCACAAGTAGGGTTTACATTAAGTTATCTTACACATTACACCAAATAACTACAGGTAGGCTTTATATTAAGTTATCTTTCACTCCACACCAAACAACTATATGTAGGATTTTTATCAAGTTATATGTTACACATCAAACCAAATAACTACAGGTATTGTTTATATCAAGTCATATTAAACACCACACCAAATAACTATATCTAGGGTTTATATCAAGTTATCTTGCTAACCCAAAAATCTTCACATCCAAGTTTTAAATTCTTACATCTCACACGTATACACAAAGGAAAACAAAAGAGATTTCATACGCCATGACTAAAAATAACTCTTCCAACAGTGATAATGTCGACCTTCACTAGTATCTACGCTTCTAAATGTCACGATGACAACCTTTACTAGTACTTACTTTATCACCAGTCACGATGACAACCTTCACTAGTACTTACTTTATCACCAGTCACGATGACAACCTTCACTAGTACTTACTCTATCACCAGTCACGATGACAACCTTCACTAGTACTTACTCTATCACAAGTCACGATGACAACCTTCACTAGTACTTACTTTATCACCAGTCACGATGACAACCTTCACTAGTACTTACTTTATCACCAGTCACGATGACAACCTTCACTAGTACTTACTCTATCACCAGTCACGATGACAACCTTCACTAGTACTTACTTTATCACCAGTCACGATGACAACCTTCACTAGTACTTACTTTATCACCAGTCACGATGACAACCTTCACTAGTACTTACTTTATCACCAGTCACGATGACAACCTTCACTAGTACTTACTCTATCACCAGTCACGATGACAACCTTCACTAGTACTTACTCTATCACCAGTCACGATGACAACCTTCACTAGTACTTACTTTATCACCAGTCACGATGACAACCTTCACTAGTACTTACTCTATCACCAGTCACGATGACAACCTTCACTAGTACTTACTTTATCATCAGTCACGATGACAACCTTCACTAGTACTTACTCTATCACCAGTCATGATGACAACCTTAATCTTCACTAGTATGTAATATTCAAACAGACGTCATGAAGACCTTCGCTAGTAAGGATTCTTCACAAAGACATAATGACAACCTTCACTAGTACTTATTCTTCAAATACTCATAATGACAACCTTCACTAAATTGTACTATTCCAACAGTCGTAATCACGACCTTTGCTAGTAGATACTGTTCAAATGATCATGACAATCTTCACAAGTACGACAACCATCACTGCATGTACCCTTCTAACAGTCATTTTGACAACCTTCACTAGTACGTACTCTTTTAACAGTCATATTGACAACCTTCACTAGTACGTACTCTTCTAACAGTCGTAATGACAATCTTCACGAGTACGTACTTTTCAAAGGGTTGTAATGACAACCATCACTGTATGTACCCTTCTAACAGTCATTTTGACAACCTTCACTAGTACGTACTTTTTTAACAGTCATATTGACAACCTTCACTAGTACGTACTCTTCTAACAGTCATAATGACAACCTTCACGAGTACGTACTTTTCAAAGGGTTGTAATGACAACCATCACTGTATGTACCCTTCTAACAGTCATAATGACAACCTTCACTAGTACGTACTCTTCTAACAGTCATATTGACAACCTTCACTAGTATCTACTCTTCCAACTGTCATAATGACAACCTTCACTAGTACGTACTATTCAAGCAGTCATAATGAAAGTCTTTTTCCACTAGTACAGTAGTTAAAAAGTCATGATGGCAACATTCACTAGCATCTTCTCTTCCAACAGTCATAATGTCAACCTTCACTAGTACGTAGTCTACTAACAGTCATAATGACAACCTTCACTAGTACGTGATCTTCCAACAGTTTTGATGACAACCTTCACTAGTAACTACTCTTCTAACAGTCATAATGACAACCTTCACTAGTACGTAGTCTACCAGCAGTCATGATGACAACCTTCACTAGTATCTACTCTTCCAACTGTCATAATGACAACCTTCACTAGTACATAGTCTACCAACAGTCATGATGACAACCTTCACTAGTAACTACTCTTCCAACAGTCATAATGACAACATTCACTAGTAACTACTCTTCCAACAGTCATAATGACAACCTTCACTAGTACGTAGTCTACCAACAGTCATGATGACAACCTTCACTAGTACGTGCTCTTCCAACAGTCATAACGACAACCTTCACTATTACCTAGTCTACCAACAGTCATGATGACAACTTTCACTAGTAATTACTCTTCCAAATGTCATGATGACAACCTTCATTAGTACTTACTCTTCTAACAGTCATAATGTCAACCTTCACTAGTACGTAGTCTACCAACAGTCTCGATGACAACCTTCACTAGCACGTGCTCTTCCAACAGTCATTATGACAACCTTAACTAGTAACTACTCTTCCAACAGTCATAATGACAACCTTCACTAGTACGTAGTCTACCAACAGTCATGATGACAACTTCCACTAGTACTTACTCTTCCAGCAGGCATGATAACAGCCTTCACTAGTAGGTAACCATCAACCGGTTATAATGCCAACCTTCACTAGTATCTACTCTTCCAAAAGTCATGATGACAACCTTCACTAGTAGGTAGTCTTTCAACAGTCATAGCGACAACCTTGACTTGTACGTACTCTTTAAACAGTCATAATAACGTACCTGTGTTTATGCAGATACATCAGACTCAGTGTCTGGCTGTCTGTACGCTTATATAGGATCTATACAGGGAAGAACCGCCGACCAACTGGATGCTAATGACAAGGATTTTTGCATGCCTACAGAGATTGGAAAGACGAGGAACTCTGACAAATCGGGTACCCGGGGCTCTATATTTTGTATTCTTACATGTTCTTAGTAGGAGAAGAGCATATTTGTATTTTAACATACATGTTCTACATATGGTCGCTTTACGTAATGAATGTCATCTATACTGATTCATTTTTATTATGCTTCAAACTGCAAATCTCTATAACTACAACAAAATTATTGTAGCATTTAAAGGCAGTGTGGATGTCACTTTTACACAAGAAAGGCAATAGTGTATAAAAACTGAATTATATTAATAAAGACTTGGATGTTGTGGCAGCAGTGGTTTAAACGTTTTAGTAACAACAGAAGGCATATACACACACACACACACACACACACACACATGGAAACTAGAAGTAATTAGAGATCTACAGTATGTACTGTTGATTGGTTGATACGGCTTGTCGGCTGCGGTTGTTGTATAATACAGGTAACTTTGTTCACTACGGTTTTTGTACATTTTGTAATTATTGTATTTAATTCTGCGATTTTATTACAAACGCTAATGTTTTGCATACACTTTTTTTCCAAATTAACATTCGGGTATTATTAACTTTAATAAAGGTTTGTCAGACGTCCTTTGTTAACTGTTTCGAGCGAACGTTATGCAAATTAGAATTGTTACATTGGATAACAATGAAATGTTACTTATTTCAGTGTATGACAATGAAATGTGACATAATTACATTGGATGACAATAAAATGTTACTTATTACATTGGGTAACAATGAAATGTTACTTATTACATTGGGTAACAATGAAATGCTACTTATTACATTGGATTACAATGAAATGTGACATATTTACATTGGATAACAATAAAATGTGACTTATTACAGTTCTGTTACAGTTTGCTTTAAACGTTGCCGGATATTAGCAGAGCATTGTGGGTAGTCTATTTTAGTTTCCGACATGCATATTAAGAAGAAAGAGTTTGTGAGGATCGTCATTTACTTGGCTACTGCTGAACGGTCGCTCTTTTTACACAATTATTAATTAACACAATGGAAAGATGTTTCACGTCGCAATATCTTCTTTAGAACAGTCTTGTTCTGTGTTCTATATGAAGTGATATTTAACGCCTTTTATTATCTGTATCCATCTACCTGATATTGTTTCCGATTGAATCTAATGTGTCCATGGTCAATTGTTTTTAAGTGGGCTTGCTTAAGAAGATTCTGATTTGTCCTAATGGATTTATTTAAACAAAAAGCCCGGTCTCTGTAGAACCATGTGTTTTTGAACTTTATGTACGTTGGAATTGTGGTTTAATTTATTTTAGGCGGTGATTGGTAATGATTCAGTTTTAGTTTGCTGGCAGATCAAAGGGATCAGATCAATTAGTTCTAAATCAGAGCTGGTATAAAGTCTGTCAATCAAGAATCGTTCCTTTTTTATTAATTGTGGGTGAATAATCAATCGTGATTCATAACCACAAGTTTAAAGTTTGCGGTCCCTCGGTGACAAGTGACTTTTGTAGGTTTGGGTTATTTATCAAGTCCATGGTGTTTTGTATTTGTGTCTCCGTTGGAAGACTCAGAGTTTGTAAGATATTTCTCAAATTTAGTAATTATTCATTTACACGTAATAGTTTCGCTCAATTGACCTTCCATGTTATGCTCGCTTGTACAAGCTTTGGTCATTTGAAAAAGGAATAATTTTGTGTATATGGCGTTTGTGTTGTGTTTAGTTGTCCGTGTTATGAAATTCCGATCTACGAATTAGGAAACGTAAGAACAGATGATACAATGTGAAGCAAAGACAAATGTGCAAGTTTGAAAATATTCTCGTTGATGTGTCGTCATTAATAAATTTAAAGGAAAATTAATTATGGTATTACAGCGCTTGCAAACCCTTCCTTTGTGACAACTGATGTTACAAGTTTCTTATAAATGGAGGGGACATTGACCTCAAGCAGATCTGGCGCATGCATTTGTTTGGATCAATCGGTATTGAGAATGCCTTGGACAACTTTGCGTGTTAAATATTTACTGCCATAATTATCTCTTGATTCTTCGACATTTTCACATTATTTATTCTTGTTGCAGATGAATGATGTAACATTGAACATACAAATATTGTGTTAAAGGAAAAACTGATTTAAATATGACTCCGATTTTAATTTGGTTTATCATTCTGTTCATTGTCTCAGCAAACTATTTCAATAACAGTAGTAACTTAATTTTGAAAGAAAATTAGACAGAAGTAGTTCCATCAAATTATCCCTGTATGTTCAGGAAGTTCTCCAATCGAATTTAAACCTAAGTTTTCAGGATTCGGTTACATAAAAAATCCAATTTTGCAAAATATTTTTAATGCGCATATTAATCTAACCATTTGCAGTACTACAACTGTAACGTGGTAAATTTAATGATAGCTTCAATGCCCTAATGTTTACAATGAAAACTTGCAATTTTTGTAAGCTGGATATAACAGCACTGATGGGAACCTGTTTGCACAAATGCTTGCCAACCAAAGTGAAGTGTTCTTGCATGATACGGTCGATGCTTTGTAAAGTCTGCTATTATTCGCTCAATTAACGGACAAAAGAAGTACTGATGAACGGAGTATTACAACAATAGAATTCTACCCATCATGCATCGGTAGTTCTTTTCACTCTTAA
Source organism: Potamilus streckersoni (assembly GCA_016746295.1). Taxonomy (NCBI): domain Eukaryota; kingdom Metazoa; phylum Mollusca; class Bivalvia; order Unionida; family Unionidae; genus Potamilus; species Potamilus streckersoni. Next base: position 621,215 of record JAEAOA010000713.1, read on the forward strand.
TAGCATGAAGCCAACACTTCATCTGATATGTCGCCAGACCTTTAAAATTTTAAGATAACATCGAAAATAAAATGGGCCTGAAGCCAGATAAAGCTGGCATGAAAAATTTATGTACGCGTTATCAAGAAACAATGTTAAAAATCACGCCATTTTTTAGCCACTTGGCGGTCGTAATTAGTCCGATTACAACGTTTAAATGGATGCATATTACTATCAAATTCTTATCAGCCATTTAACGCTACGTAAGGCATTCTCTAGATGTTTAGAAAGATAAAATTGAATGTCAGTTAAATATGGAATAGAAAAAGATACGTTTTGCATTTGTTTGAATTACTTTCCTGAAAGCACGTGTACAGACAAGAATTAGCTCTGAAAGGACATTGTGTAAGATCAGGTTTAATAATCTTCCAATAAACATTGTATTTTCAGCCATATCGACCACATCATATTTTCGGCAAAATCCGCCACATCATATTTTCGGCAAAATCCACCACATCATATTTTTGGGCACATCGGTAACATCATATTTGCGGCAAAATCCGCCACATCATATTTTCGGCAAACTCCGCCACATCATATTTTAGGCCACATCGGCCACAACATAAAATTCCTTATATGAAATGATATTAACAAAATTCCCACAAGACATTGAATAATTCTTCTAAAATGATCTATATAAAACTCATACCATAGAAGTTTTTCATAATTATGTGTGCATTAACAAAAATGCCGTATACATCAATTCCATCTAATTATGTCAGTCCCATTGGAGGAGGGCGTGCCTTTTTATGCATTGTAAAGTATTTACATATGTTTCTTGATTTGCTGATTGATATTGGATTTTATTTTCTGCAAATGTGAATAGAATTTAACGATGACTTTATACAATCTAATGAATTAACACCTGTCCTGAAAAACAAACGAATTAATTCCCTTCCTGGACATTTATTCCCGTCCTGGAAAACAAACGAATTAATTCCCTTCCTGGACATTTATTCCCGTCCTGGAAAACAAGCGAATTAATTCCCTTCCTGGACATTTATTCCTGTCCTGGAAAACAAACGAATTAATTCCCTTCCTGGACATTTATTCCCGTCCTGGAAAACAAACGAATTAATTCCCTTCCTGGACATTTATTCCCGTCCTGGAAAACAAATGAATTAATTCCCTTCCTGGACATTTATTCCCGTCCTGGAAAACAAACGAATTAATTCCCTTCCTGGACATTTATTCCCGTCCTGGAAAACAAACGAATGAATTCCCTTCCTGGACATTTATTCCCGTCCTGGAAAACAAACGAATGAATTCCCTTCCTGGACATTTATTCCCGTCCTGGAAAACAAGCGAATTAATTCCCTTCCAATGACTTAATCTCCTTCCTGAAAAAGCAATACATTAATCCCCGTCCTAAAAACCCAATACATTAATATCCGTCCTGGACAACCAGTACAATAATCCCCGTCCTAAAAAACCAATACATTAATATCCGTCCTAGACAACCAGTACAGTAATCCCCGTCCTAAAAAACCAATACATTAATATCCGTCCTAGACAACCAGTACAGTAATCCCCGTCCTGGACAACCAGTACAGTAATCCCCGTCCTGGACAACCAGTACAGTAATCCCCGTCCTGGACAACAACTGAATAATCCCAGTTCTTGAGAGCCAATGAATTAATACCCGTTCTGGACAAACACTGGATCATACTGTCACGTAACGGTAATCATTTGGTTGTGCCGTAGACCGTACTATCACTTAATGGTAACCATATGATTGTGCCGTGGACGGTACTGTCACTTAACGGTAAACATATGATTGTGCCGTGGATCGTACAGTCACTTAACGCTAACCATATGATTGTGCCGTGGACCGTACTGTCCCTTAACGGTAACCATATGATTGTGCCGTGGACCGTACTGTCACTTAATGGTAACCATATGATTGTGCCGTCGACCGTACTGTCACTTAACGATAACCATATGGTTGTGCCGTGGATTGTACTGTCACTTAACGATAACCATATGGTTGTGCCGTGAATTGTTCTGTTGCTTAACGTCAATGATATGGTTGTGCCTTGGATCTCACTGTCACTTACTGAAAAATGTTTCAGACTTCAGGGTAAAACATTTTTGTTTCAAAGGACCAGTCTCAATAGTAAGGTACCATTGGAAATGTCCTTATGTTGAACACATTAGTCAAACGTACCGAACCAAACCCAACAGTAAACAAGGGCAAGCTCATTTGTCTGATGGTACTGGTCTTTGTTAGGCACATCTCTGTTATAAAAATGGCTGTGACGAATAACCAAGTCGTTCGAATAAATACGACATTATTGCCCTGACTTGTACATCATCAACTAATTGTTCTTAATACACAGGATTATTTTCATTGCTGAGCATGCTTTTCTTTTACGTCGAAGATATTTGACATTTGGAGGCACTCCGAGGAAAGAGTACAAATTTTATAAGGTCTGAAAACAAGTGCGAGAATTTAATATGGAAATAAAATGTACGTGCTTTAAGGACGTGGTGTAATCGTTGTTTCTTTTACGATTAGCGTAGGTAGCAGGTATCACATTTATAATCAGGTGTCAGTACGCACACTTTCTACAACTCAAAGAATATGCGATTACACGCCTATGGCTCTCAAGCTCTCTTTGAATTAAACTTTCGATAACGTCTTTGTCTCTTTGATGACCATAAGTGATTTATTATCAGAAAAGAGATGACCACATCAACTCCAAATGATAAGACATAATTCAAAATTAGAGTATAAGGACACTTACCCCGTGTGACTTTGATTTAACTTGATATGGACACTTACCCCGTGTGACTGAGTTAACTTGATGTGGACATTTATACCATATGAATTTGAGTTAACTTGATGTGAACATCTACCCCGTGTATCTTTCAATTAAGTTGATGTGGACACCTACCTAATATGAATTTAAGTTAATTTGATGTAGATATTTAATACACGTAAAATAGTGTTAATTTGATGTGGACATTTACCCCATATGAATTTGAGTTAATTTTATGTGAACATTTACCCTATATGAATTTGAGTTAATTTTATGTGGACATTTACCCCATATGAATTTGAGTTAATTTGATGTGGACATTTACCCCATATGAATTTGAGTTAATTTTATGTGGACACGTACCCCATATGAATTTGAGTTAATTTAATATGGACACATAACCCATGGGAATTTGTGTTAATTTGATGTTGACCTTTACCCCATATGAATTAGAGTGAATTTGATGTGGACAATTAACCCATGTGAATTAGAGTTAATTTGATATGGACACTGAACCCATGGGAATTTGTGTTAAGGTGATGTGGATATTTATAACATGTGAATTCAAGTTAATTAGATGTGGACACTTATCCCATATGATCTTGAGTTAATTTGAAGTGTACACTTAACACATGGGAATTAGAGTTAATTTGATTTGGGCACTTACCCTATATGAATAACTGAAACGAAGATCATCAAAGGTTAGCTTCGAACGGTCAATAGTTTTACACATTCTTCATTGCTTTGAAGACGATTTTAAAACTAGTATCACAAATAACTAACTTTTTATGATCTTCGTTTCAGTTACTCATCAGCAGGAAGCGTCACAGTAATAATAATTCCTTATGCTATTTATAGATTTCTACAACATTGGCGTATGGAACTAATTAGATATATTCAATATTAATCTAAATACGTCGTTATCACATGAATTCCCCAAATCAATCTATATCCCAATTCAACGTCAGACCAGTTTTCAAACGATAATAATTTAACGGGAAAAAAATCTCAGACTCCCCATTTTGTATTCTCAGTTTATGAGAAAGGAGATAGCAACCTGACATCATAATAATAAACACGTGGTTTTAAATATGTTATGAACAAAGGTGTGCTGCTATAAATTACCTTCTTAGCGGCAAAAATAAATTGTTCTTTTCATTTTTAGGGGTATGGTAATCGAATGCTGTATTATATTTTTAGAGCGGTGGCACGTGCAATCTATAACCCTACATGTAGATTTAATTGTATGATCAAATTCAAATCCAGCTTGACAAAAGATTTGTTTGCAAGTCAATAACAATAAAAGGTTTATGGTTCTATTAACCCCAGGTGAATTTTGTAACTTCCGGTTAAAACAAGGGGCAACATATTGTCCTCGAGATTATTTTCAACGCTCATAGAATACTTTGCAACTAAGGACGGTTGTTGGATGAATTACGATGTCATTCTTAAATGAACTGTTTTAATTTATTGTTTACCAGGCGCTCGTGGATATAGAAAATGTATTAAAGTTAAATAGCAAATGGTAGTTGCTATTCATAATGTAGGCGCCACTCTATCCCGTTTTCCCATAAATTGCAATGTACCATCGTGCATAGACACTTCATTTTACTGTGGTATTGATATCCCCTGGCAACGATTCTACAGATGCATAAAGCAAACAACAATGCACCTATTTCGCTATACAAATCTTTTGTCCCCACATAATTTTGTATCAAATAATTTGCAGATTAAATTTCATGTACCATTTATACTTGCTTATAAGTCGAGCTAATCTGTCAACTGCACAGACATGTAAATGGGTCAATGCAGTCTGTGAATGTGCAATGTATGCTTGCTTATAACTCGACTCAATTTGTTAACTACACACACAGAGACATGCATGCATATATATATATATATATATATATATATATATATATATATATATATATATATATATATATATATATATATATATATATATATATATATAGATGCAATAAACTGACGACGAACAGTACGAAACTAGTAACTAACTAGCCTAAGCGCTTTCGACTCTTAATGAGTCTTTTTCAAAGGCAAATACAAAACATAGTTACGACAAACAAATAAACACAAAAACGTTGCGTTTGTAAACCTCTACATTTCTATCTTCACATGTGCTAAAACTATAAATACAACCAGCTTGTATAGACTAGTTGCGGAAACTGAAAACGTTGTATAATTCCCTAAAAGTCTACAAGCCAAAGCGACATCTATTTTTACTTTGTGTACATATGTAACGCAGATTATATCCTGGATATTTGGTTCTATACCGGTTATTCTTATAGTAAAAATTGAAGGATAAGAAGATTTAGAAAATGTTAAATTCTACTAGTGCATAGTTTTCATTTTCTAGTCTTCTTGGTTTAGACCGCTTGGTTTCAATGTTCTAAGGCGGCGTATCCAGTATGATTCCTTTTCCTTCCTGGTTTCGGAACTCCAGCTGTGGTTGTTGGCAATAGCGATAAGTATTATATCACTGAAAGTGTGGCCAGGGGAGGAGAAGTGTTCTGCGACCGGGCTTCTGTACAGCTTTTTTGTCATCCAATCAGATCTATGAAGGTTTATCCTTATGTGTAGCTTTTCAGTTTCTCCCACGTACTGAAGGCCACAGATCTTACATGTGATGAGATAAATCACATTCTCTGTTTTGCACGTTTTGTTTGGACCATGTATGTTTAGTTTTTCTTTAGTCACTGTGCTAGTGAATGTCTTGGTCTCTATCATATGTTGACAGGTTTTGCATCTTTTATCGCCACAGGGTCCAGATTGACTAGGTTGGTTTTGACTAGCGATTGTTGTTAGCTTGGCCCTGACTAGGATGTCCTTTTGGTTTTTTGGTCTCCGGTAAGCTACTACAGGTTTGTTCGGAAGTATTAGGTTTAGTATGTCTGACGATTGCACGGTTGGCCAGACAATCCCAAAGTAGGTAAAATCATCGCAAACCACTGGCCAACCGTGCAATCGTCAGACATACTATTTTAATTAATCCCTGACAAACGTGATCCCTTGGTGGATCCAGTACGCTTGAGAGGGTTGTTATTCGCCATATGATTTGTATTCTTTATATATATATATATATATATATATATATATATATATATATATATATATATATATATATATATGTATATATATATATATATATATATATATATATATATACATATAACCGCTCCGGTGGCCTAATTGTCAGAGCGTCCTTCTTGGATGCGATAGAACGTCGGTTCGTGTTTCGGCCTGGTCATACTATAGACATAAAATTCGTACTAACAAATGCCTTTCGTGAAACTCTGCATTAGGAGGCTAATGTTAGGACTGGGCAGACGCGTTTCAGGATAATGTGATTGGGTGGGACATCATGCTACCTGTCTGCGGCATGATGCCCTAGTGCTAGGCATCCTATAATCTGCCACACTGCAGACATCGTTGTTATATGACTGAATAATAGTTAAATCTAAATCGCACGCACACACACACACACACACCTATATATGGGTCAATGCTAAGACCAATCCATAGAAACAACATCATACACCCTGATCTGCCAACACATACTATGACGACAGATTAGGGTCTATGGTGTTTCTAATTTTCTTACATTCGTTTATATTTTTCTGTTTTTATTATATTTCCTGCCTATTCTGGTCAGTATTGCTTTTCTGTTCCAAAATGTACAAATTATTGGTCTATGTGTATCACTAGTTTGCTGTGTATGCAAACTAAACCAAATTATCTCCTCTTTGCTTGTTCACTCAGAAATTGTTCTTTGAAAATATACCATCGATTGATTAATGTTTCCTACGCCAACTTTCAGTCGTAATAGGTGCAGGTTATGGAACCTAAGATTTTGGCTATAAGGTTTAGAACGCTTAATCAAACTTAATCCTGGATTATCTTTGGCTTAATCAAACTTAACAATCCTGGATTATCTTTGGCTTAATCAAACTTAACAATCCTGGATTATCTTTGGCTTAATCAAACTTAACAATCCTGGATTATCTTTGGCTTAATCAAACTTAACAATCCTGGATTATCTTTGGCTTAATCAAACTTAACAATACTGGATTATCTTTGACTTAATAAAACTTAACAATCCTGGATTATCTTTGGCTTAATCAAACTTAACAATCCTGGATTATCTTTGGCTTAATCAAACTTAACAATCCTGGATTATCTTTGGCTTAATCAAACTTAACAATCCTGGATTTTTTTGGCTTAATCAAACTTAACAATCCTGGATTATCTTTGGCTTAATCAAACTTAACAATCCTGGATTATATTTGGCTTAATCAAACTTAACAATCCTGGATTATCTTTGGCTTAATCAAACTTAACAATTCTGGATTATCTTTGGCTTAATCAAACTTAACAATCCTGGATTATCTTTGTTTAATATTTTTATCGTAAACTATTCATAATATGGGTCTATTGTGAACCGAAACAATTAGTTTCCTTCTCTGAGCTCTGTACAAGTTTAAAAGTATGATATCTTGGTAACTTGACCCTTCGTCATCATCTGTACTTCATGAAACTTTTAGTCCATGCTGTGAAAATTATACAAATGAAAATGTGCCGGCCTATTTCATATGTATTCCCCATTTAGCAAATTTAAAAAATTTAATCAAAAGTTCAAGCAATGACTTTAACTCTTAAGGTCCTCGTTGTAGAAGTAGTAGAAAACGCGGGGACGATAGAATTAGTTTGATGACAGATGTGCAGTTTACGAAGATAAATTATTCCTAAACATTTGAGGTAATCTTGAAACGTTCACAAGTTGTAAATATCGGCATATAAATATATATATATATATATATATATATATATATATATATATATATATATATATATATATATATATATATATATATATATATATATATATATATATAGAGAGAGAGAGAGAGAGAGAGAGAGAGAGAGAGAGAGAGAGAGAGAGAATACAAATCATATGGCGAATAACAACCCTCTCAAGCGTACTGGATCCACCAAGGGATCACGTTTGTCAGGGATTAATTAAAATAGATGCAATAAACTGACGACGAACAGTACGAAACTAGTAACTAACTAGCCTAAGCGCTTTCGACTCTTAATGAGTCTTTTTCAAAGGCAAATACAAAAAATAGTTACGACAAACAAATAAACACAAACTATGTTTTGTATTTGCCTTTGAAAAAGACTCATTAAGAGTCGAAAGCGCTTAGGCTAGTTAGTTACTAGTTTCGTACTGTTCGTCGTCAGTTTATTGCATCTATATATATATATATATATATATATATATATATATATATATATATATATATATATATATATATATACATATATATATATATATGTATATGTGTATGTGTGTGTGTGTGTGTGTGTGTTTGGTCTGATACGCCAGTTAGTCAGCCATTTGATGCAAATGGTAAGGAATAATATAATAAAGTTACCTTGTCAATTTTTCAATATGGAACAGTTTAATGTAACTGACGGAAAGACAGCCTTACGTGCTTTGTACTTGAAAGTTTTGATGTAACTGACGGAAAGAAAGCCTTACGTGCTTTGTACTTTAATGATTTGATATAACTGACGGAAAGAAAGCCTTACGTGCTTTGTACTTGAATGATTTGATTTAACTGACGGAAAGAAAGCCTTACTTGCTTTGTACTTTAATGATTTGATATAACTGACGGAAAGAAAGCCTTACGTGCTTTGTACTTGAAAGTTTGATGTACCTGACGGAAAGAAAGCCTTACGTGCTTTGTACGTGAAAGTTTTGATGTAACTAACGGAAAGAAAGCCTTACGTGCTTTGTACTTGAAGAATTTGATGAAACTGACGGAAAGAAAGCCTTACGTGCTTTGTACTTGACTGATTTGATGTAACTGACGGAAAGAAAGCCTTACGTGCTTTGTACTCGACTGATTTGATGTAACTGACGGAAAGAAAGCCTTACGTGCTTTGTACTGGACTGATTTGATATAACAGATGGAAAGACAACCCTACGTGCTTTGTACTTGAATAATTTAATGTAACTGACGGAAAGACAACTTTACATGCTTTGTACTTGAAATATTTAATGTAATTGATGGAAAGACAGGCTTACGTGCTTTGTACTTGAAGGATTGGATGTAATTGATGAAAATGCAACTCTACGTGCTTTGTACTTGAATGACTTAATGCAATTGATGGAAAGACAGCCTTATGTGCTTTGTTCTTGAATGATTTAATGTAACTTATGGAAAGACAACCCTTCGTGCTTTGTACATGAATAATTTACTGTAACTGACGGAAACACAACTTTTAAATTACGTGCTTTGTACTTGAATGATTTGATGGAACTGATGCAAAGACAACTCTACGTGCTTTGTACTTGAAGGATTTGATGTAACTGATGGAAAGAAAGCCTTACGTGCTTTGTACTCGACTGGTTTGATATGATTGATGGAAAGACAACCATCCGTGCTTTGTACATGAATAATTTACTGTAACTGACAGAAACACAACTTTTAAATTACATGCTTTGTACTTGAATGATTTGATGTAACTAACGGAAAGACAACTCTTCGTGCTTTGTACTTGAATGATTTAATGTAATTGATGGAAAGACAGCTTTTACGTGCTTTGTACTTGAATGATTTGACGTAACTGAAGGAAAGACAACTTTACATGCTTTGTACTTGAATGATTTGATGTAACTAACGGAAAGACAACCCTAGGCGCTTTGCACTTGAATGATTTAATGTAACTGATGGAAAGACAACCCTTCTTGCTTTGTACTTAAATAATTTGACGTAACTGAAGGAAAGACAACTTTACATGCTTTGTACTTGAATGATTTGATGTAACTAACGGAAAGACAACCCTATGCGCTTTGCACTTGATAGTTTTGATATAACTGATGGAAAGTCAACTTTACGTGCTTTGTTCTTGAATACTTTATTGTAACTGATAGAACGACAACCCTACGTGCATTTTACTTGAATAATTTAGTGTAACTTATCGAAAGACAACCTTACGTGATTTGTATTTGAATACTTTATTGTAACTGATGGAAAGACAACATTACGTGATTTGTTCTTGAATAATTTAATGGAACTGATGGAACAACCCTAGCATATATGGTTTCAATTAATATTATTTGTTGATTTATATTAATATTGTTTGTTGATTTCTAGTAATATTATTTTTTTATTTCTGTTAATATTATTTGTTAATTTCTATTAATATTATTATTTTTTGGATTTATATTAATATCATTTATGGATTTCTATTTATATTATTTGTGGATTTTTATTATTTATGGATTTCTATTAATATTAATTGTGGATTTCTATTAATATTATTTGTGGATTTCTATTAATATTATTTGTGGATTTTTATTTATATTATAATTGGATTTATATTATTTGTGGATGTCTATTAGCATTATTTGTGGTTTTCTATTTATATTTTTTGTGGATTTCTATTAATATTATTTATAGATTTAGTTAAATTTGCATAATGTGCTTATCCATTGTTTCGAAACAAACATAAATCAGTCTCGTTCATTTATAAATAGTCCTAGGTGGGTTTTCCTTTTATTTCCCAACGCTATGTAGTCATTTTGGCGAACATAATAATTTGATGCATCGACTAATACAGCCTATACATCCGTGTCATAGCTTGGGCAATGGTATTGATGGCTACATCTAACAACTGGAATGACAAGATCTAGCTTGGGCAATGGTATTGATGGCTACATCTAACAACTGGAATTACAAGATATAGTTTTGATAGTTGCCATTTAAATCAACTTTCTATAGCAGTTGACGAGTTATTTTGAACAGGGAGAGTCCAACATTAGCATTAGCAGTATATTTGCTATTTCGAAAATGGGAGAACCTTTCTATCTGCATTCTTTCACAGTTAATTTGCCATTTCGAACATAGGGAATTTCATATAAGAATTCCAGTCTTAGCAGTTAATTTACCGTTTCGACATGGTGGAATCCCACCTTTGAATAAACGGTTTTAGCAACACAGACTTCTCTTGACTCATTGCCCTTTCATCGAATGCATTTTCCTCCTTTCGTTTGCCAACTTTGCCAAAGAAGTTGTATTTTTAAATCTGTCAAAACTTCTGACAGAATTTCCATTGCAAGATAACGACGAAGTTTTAGCTAGATCAGCTTAGAAAGGGAAGTAACTTTGATGAGTAATATGTTAATAATTTATCATATTCGTGTAACACCGATAACAGCTGAACAATTTTGGTGAAGAATGGTCGTAATTATGATAATGGTATAATTGCACTGTATATAATGGAAATCTTTCTTCGCCTGGTTGTCGAGACAGGAAAATTTTATCTGAGGGCAAAACTACAGTTTACAGTAAAGAAGGTCGGTTTAATAGGTGCAGCTACATTCTTTGCTAAACAACGCGTTGGTCAATTGTTACAATGATTAAAACTAATAACATTCTTTATGTTATTTTACAATAACCCTTTTGCCACAACCACTTTTTATACAAGAGTATAAAGTAAATATGATTTATTTCTGCAATAATTATTTGACTCCCTACCGCGCAGTTTCTATTTTATATTGAGTATTGATTGTAGAGTCTCTATTTTATATTGAGGACCGAAAGCAGAGTCTATTTAATATTGAGTACCGATTGTAGATTCTCTATTTTATATTGAGTACCGATTGTAGAGTCTCTATTTCATATTGTGTACCGATTGTAGATTCTCTATTTTTTATTAACTGATTGTAGAGTCTTTTTTATATTAACTGATTGTAGAGTCTCTATTTTATATTGAGCACCGATTGTAGTCTCTATTTATATTGAGTAGTGACTGTAGTCTCTCTTTTATACTGAGTACAGATTGAAGAGTTTTTCTTTTATATTGACCACCGATTGTAGTCTATATTTTATATTGAGTACCGATTGTAGAGTCTCTATTTTATATTAAGTACTGTTTGTAGAGTCTCTCTTTTATATTGACCACCGATTGTAGTCTATATTTTATATTGAGTACCGATTGTAGAGTCTCTAGTTTATATTGATTACTGATTGCAGAGTCTCTCTTATATTGATCACCGATTGTAGAGTCTCTATTTTACATTCAGCACCGATTGTAGAGTCTCTATTTAATATTGAGTACTGATTGTAGAGTCCCTATTTTATAATGAGTGCTGATTGTTGAGTTTCTGTTTATATTTACTGATTGTATAGTCTCTTTTCGATAATGAGCACAGATTGTAGAGTCTCTTTTTATATTGAGTACTGATTATTGAGTCTCTAATTTATAATAAGTGATTCTAGTCTCAATTTTATATTAAATACTGATTGTTTCTTATTTAAGTTGTTTCGCCAAGTATATATCATGCTTTCGTTATGATTCTGTCTAAATTGCGCTCCGAACATATAACTGATATAAATGCGAATACAAATAAATCGCTATTGGATCTAATAATTTTGTTATTAGTATATCTATTATTATTATTATTATTATTATTATTATTATTATTATTATTATTATTATTATTATTATTATTATTATTATTGCATTTTATGTTAGTGCGGTGGCTTATTCTATACCTGGATTATTGGTATTAAAATATTTATTCACGTCCTTGTTTGTCTTGGGTAAATAACAACTTACGTATCCACTCCTTTCCATCCTTGTCTTGAATAAATAACCTCATACGTATCCACTCCTTTCCATGCTTGTCTTGGGTGAATAACCTCATACGTATCCACTCCTTTCCATGCTTGTCTTTGGTAAATAACCTCATACGTATCCACCCTTTTTCATGCTTCTCTTGGGTAAATAACCTTATACGTATCCACTCCTTTCCATGCTTGTCTTGGGTGAATAACCTCATACGTATCCACTCCTTTCCATGCTTGTCTTGGGTGAATAACCTCATACGTATCCACTCCTTTCTATGCTTGTCTTGGGTGAATAATCTCATACGTATCCACTCCTTTCCATGCTGTACTTGGGTGAATAACCTCATACCTATCCACTCCTTTCCATGCTGTACTTGGGTGAATAACCTCATACGTATCCACTCCTTTCCATGCTTGTCTTGGGTAAATAACCTCATACATATCCACTCATGTTCTTGTTTGTCTTGGGTAAATAACATAATACATGTTCACTCCTGTTCTTGTTTGTCTTTCGAAAATAATCTCATACGTATCAACTCCTTTCCATGCTTTACTTGGTTAAATGACCTCATATTTATCCACTCCTGTTCTTGCTTGTCTTGAGTAAATAACCTCATACGTATTCACTCCTTTTAAGTTCGAAATAAGCTTAATTGGCAGACTGAGCGAAACCTGAAATAAATGAGAAACACTTATTAAACATTCGTCTTTCTTTTATACCGTTTTCTTGTATAAGCCTTAACTTTCATTTTGTGAGAGATATCTTTCATTTTAACTCTTTAGGGAAACAATAGTAATGACATTTTATATTAGAGTGATTGAAATCAAACAACCTTTGACGAAGACAAGACAAAAATCACTAATTTTAGCCCGAAAGCGAGTACTGGGTATTTCTCTTTATTTACCTTTCTCTAATTGAAACATTACTTACTGAATATGTCTTGCATGTGACAAGTAATGAACTGCAATAGATTTCTTATTGAATGAATTTGTGTCTGTGAGTGCATCTTTGTATTTATGCGTGCATGTTTCTATGTGTGTATGTGTGTGCCTGTGTGTATGTGTGTGCTTTTGTGTATGTGTGTGCATGTGAGTTTGTGTGTGCATGTGTGTATGTGTGTGCATGTGTGTATGTGTGTGCATGTGTGTATTTGTGTGCATGTGTGTATGTGTGTGCATGTGTGTATGTGTTTGCATGTGTGTGCATTTGTGTATGTGTGTGCATGTGTGTATTTGTGTGCATGTGAGTATGTGTGCATTTGTGTATGTGTGTGCATGTGTGTATTTGTGTGCATGTGAGTATGTGTGTGCATGTGTGTATGTGTGTTTGTGAGTGTATGTGTGCAAGTGTGCATGTTTGTGCATGGGTGTATGTGTATGCCAGTGTATGTGTGTGCATGTGTGTATGTGTGTTCATGTGTATATGTGTGTGCAATTGTGTATATGTGTGACTAATGATTAAGGTTGCATTTCAAATTTTGTGCTTTCTACGACTTGTTTATTTCCTTTATAATTTTACGCAACTACCTTTCTCAACAGTTAAGTGTTTTTTAGAGTTCATAACGAGGGACGGATTTATTTTAATGTAATTTTTAAAAGATTAAACATGAATAATAACTAGATAACTGTCAAAAGATCAACGTCGATCCCAAACACTTTTATAACATGTACAAATTTTCATTACGATTGAATGAAACAGTTGTCGCGACAAAACTGCCTTCCTAAACCATAGATAATAAGAACCAGGTGTTATACTGAAATAAATTGCAATTTATCACAAAAGCTCTTATTAAACTGTTACTTTGATTTATCATGACTAGTCTGATATGTCTTCGAAAAGAATTTATTTTAAAAATATCACGAAATTACTTTACTTGAAGAAGAACACAAAATAAAAATCAAGCACTCGATTTAAACTACATATTGCTGATTCGACAAAAGATTAAAATAAATTAAGCTTACATCTCTTGTTAGACATATCTTTTATTTATTTACAACGTAATAAGACGTCTTTTCTATACCTTTCAAAGTATACCATAGTTTCATAAAAAATATTTACCAGATTTAGATGCCCATATTTCTAATGCAATTCAATGCTAATTCAAATGAATGGGTTGAACCACCAACAGTTTTATCTATTCAAGTCAGTCACAGGATGGGTGATTGGGTTTTTTCGATCGGGGATTATCTGGAAGTCATCTACAGTTATCTGTGGTGTAAATTGCACAGTTTATCATTCACGTTGTAAAACAAAGGCCAATTTCTTTCAAAGTCTTCATCATATTATCAACACCTTCTTCCATTAAGCAGACGCAATTTGCAAATCAGCACGATCTGTAAAATTGACTAAACCCATTAATGTATGGCTAAGGAACACATTCAATGCTATCTACAATGAATATGAGGCATGAAAACCGCTATTCAAAGTGTACCATGTTCGTTGCACTGACTGAATCGGTTATGAAGAATGATAAAGATAATCAGTCAGTTAATAGATTACCTTATGTGTATGACACGAATGTAATTGATGTATCTCTGACAATCATTTGGTGCAAAGATGATTTTTAAAGGCACGTGATTATTTGGTCTTACAAATGCAAAGATCTGATTCTAGTATGACCGTGGCAGAGTCAGTATGAGATAAATACGGTATGTGGTAGAGGGAATATTGATAAGAAAATCCTGCTATTTCAAATTCATTCTGAAATCAATAAAACAACATATATGTCTAAAACCAGTATAAATAATATAGTTTTAGATAAATACAAAAGCTATGGTATATAATCAAAATGTTATGATTTGAAAATTGATAATAAAGGCCTATTCAATTACACTATAGACCTCCAGACCTCCTCAATATCATCAAAGACCTCCTCAATATCACCAAAGACCTCAAATATCATCCGAATAGTATTCAAGTTCGGAGAGCACAGACGACAGTTTTGTAGAACAGAATAACTTTCATAGTCAGCATTTTAAATCAGAGTATACTGAGTGCGTGGATATAGCTCCACTGAACAAGTCAAATAAACAATTTTTTCTAGTATAAAAATAAATCATATTTTATAAATCTTACAGTAGCCGGATAAAATATTTTTTCTTTCTACTATTGACTGTAATTATGCAATTTTTTTATTAACTGCAATTATACAATTATTTTTTGACTACAATAATTATACAATTATTTCATTGACTTTAAATATACAAATATTTTATTGACTATAGATATACAATTATTTTATTGACTGTAAATATACAATTATTTTATTGACTGTACATATACAATTATTTTATTGACTGTACATATACAATTATTTTATTGACTGCACATATGCAATTATTTTATTGACTATAAATATAAAATTATTTTAGATACATACGAAATACAAGATCCTATTTATGCTTTCATATCATGATGCATTTATGGCGTATATTCATATAGGAGTGCACACATTAACAGCGGAAATATTTCACTAAAGACAGACGACGATAACTTGGTCCTTTGTAAATAATGCAAGGAAAGTACAAATATTTGAAAAATGATTTCCAGAAAGTATTAGAGAAAGTGAAACTAATAACTCGACACATTGCAAATGATATAATACACAAGGATGAATTTAAAATACAAATTGTATTTTGGTATATGTTTCAAACTTTTAAGTTACTATATCATTAGGCTTCCATTTCTCTCAGTGTAGTTCTTTCTTTTTTTAAAAAAAAAACTTTAAATAGCTCTAAATATATAGAAATATTGCTATATTTGCAATAATTAGGTTTGTGTTGGTTTTTGGTTTTAAGATGAAAGTAATTACAGACATCTATACAGACTTGTACCTAGCAATTTAGATTTGTGTTGGTTTTTGGTTTTAAGATGAAAGTAATTACAGACATCTATACAGACTTGTACCTAGCAATTTAGGTTTGTGTTGGGTTTTGGTTTTAAGATGAAAGTAATTACAGACATCTATACAGACTTGTACCTAGCAATTTAGGTTTGTGTTGGGTTTTGGTTTTAAGATGAAAGTAATTACAGACATCTATACAGACTTGTACCTAGCAATTTAGGTTTGTGTTGGGTTTTGGTTTTAAGATGAAAGTAATTACAGACATCTATACAGACTTGTACCTAGCAATTTAGGTTTGTGTTGGGTTTTGGTTTTAAGATGAAAGTAATTACAGACATCTATACAGACTTGTGCCTAGCAGTCATTTATGTTAAATATATCATTCTTGATGTTTCTTACCAATGAAGCATTTGATTTTTTGTTGTATCCTGCTGTGTTGCATTATTCAAGGCAGCTTATAGCTCAGTGTTGGAGTATACTGCAATACACCTGTCATTATATCAAGGAGAGCTTTTGCTTGAAGATTATGTAGCATAATGACGTCTAACAATTTTGTTAATGATACAATAAGATCAGGACCTCACCTGTGACCCAGGGCTTCTTCACTGGGCGATGTCAAGCAAGGATCTCGCTGGCTGTTTCTAGTAGATTCTGTATTAAAGATAGTGATCAACGTGTCCATGTCTGTATCGTCAGCGTCGAGGCTGGTGAGCGATGCAAATTCCCCACCAATCATTGCCCGGAAGGCTTCCGCTTGGTCCATCTACTAGATACTTTGTGTTAACCGACGGTGTTTGCCAGCATACAGTCGTTGTAACTAGCGATTTCCGGGAGCCTCAAGCCTTTCTATTTGGTCTGTGCATTGCATGATCGCCCACACGTTCCTTTCCAGTTTATGCAAGTGTTCTCGCCGATCGTGGCATTCCAATCGCCTTACAATAATAAAGTACCTCCATTACAAGGCCCCCAGTGCAGTATACTTCAAAGGCAGCATAGAGGACTGGTTCAGAACGACAGTCGGAGGCAGACAAGGCTGTAAGCTCTCTCCCACATTATTCATCATTTTTCCTGTGGAGAATTATGGCTGATGCGCTTGAAAAGCATGACGAGACAGTCAGCATCAAAGGCAGAACAGTCACCAACTTCCGTTTTGCCGACGACATTGATGGACTAGCAGGAAATGAGCATGAAATAGCTAGCTTAGTATAAAGCCTCGCCAAAATATATGCAGCCTATAGCATGGAAATCAGGACAAAGAAGACCAACATGACGACAAACAACACCAAGGGCATGAGCAGTGACATAAGGGTCAAAGGTACGAAGCTAGAAACAGTCCACATATTCAAGTATTTGGGGACAATTGTAACAGATGAAGGATCCAGCCTGAAGTACTCGCCAGGATTGCTCGGACAACAGCAGCCATGATAAAACTGAAGCCCATCTGGAGCGACAAGAACATCGCACTCAGTACAAAGATCAGCATGATGCAGTCTCTATTTATATTTTTGCAAAACAAATATATTTCACTGCATGACTGACATCTTCCTACAGATGATGCCTATGTCTTTTATAAAACAGTTGTAATCGGCATCTTCCTACAGTCGTTAGTCTACTTTTTTTCTAACAAGAAAAGATTGGTGACTGATGTCAGATAATGGATGGATGGCAAGATCTTTAATCTGAGAGAATAGTCAAAGATTTAATTAAAGGAAGTGATCTCCTAGCTGCTAACGACCATTCCTTGATTGCCAAATCCCAGTCTGACGTGACCATTCCCTGAAGGCCAAATCTCAGTCTGACGTGACCATTTCCTGAAGGCCAAATCCCAGTTTGACGTAAAGCACAACATGGACCATTTCTTTCAGCTTGTGACAATTTAGGTCTCACATTAAGTGTCAATATGACAGAGGTGACTCACCAATATGGTCCTGAAAGGTCTTATGTAGAGAATACTCTCACAGTGAATATCCAAACACTCCGTGAAATGAACAAATTCGCCAATCTTTACAGCGTAATCATGTGCATACCGCATACATGAGGAAACCAACTCCAGAATTTCTATAGCAAAAGTGGCAATTGGCAGACAACGCTCAATTGTGTAGGAGTTCAATAGCATCAGTATGTAAACAAAGCGAAAGGCCCAAAATGCCATTCTGACCTTGCCGTACAAATGCTAAACCTGGATAGTGTATACACATCATGTCAAGTAGCTAGCTATTTTCACATTAGTCTAATGGAAAACAAAACGTCCATAAATTAAGTTTTTAGACACGAATGTGATTCAGTTGCTGTATTAAAACAAAATGAAAAACATTGATAAGTAATTGACGAATATTGAGTTAGGGGTCGTACCTGTCAAGAGTTGCAGTGTTATGTTGTAAGCAGTACACAACAATATCATGTATGTTCGCGAACAATTTTCTGTGGAAAAATATGTTAATTTAAAGTTAGCACTATTCTCCTGACGATTCAAGTTAGCACTAGTACATTGATGGTTAATGCTTGCAATAGTCAGCAGATCGTTAAAGGCATCAATATTCTATTGATGATTAAAGTTAGTATTACTCTATGGATGATAAAGTTAGCAATAGTCTACTGATGATTTGCAATAGTCAACAGATCGTTAAGGGCATCCATAGTCTATTGATCATTAAAGTGGATAATAGTTTGCCGATGATTAAAGTTAGTATTACTCTATGGATGATAAAGTTAGCAATAGTCTACAGATGATTTGCAATAGTCAACAGATCGTTAAGGGCATCCATTGTCTATTGATCATTAAAGTGGATAATAGTCTGCCGATGATTAAAGTTAGTATTACTCTATGGAAGATTAAAATTAGCAATAGTCTGCTGATGATTAAAATTAGCAATAGTCTGCTGATGATTAAAATTAGCAATAGTCTGCTGATGATTAAAATTAGCAATAGTCTGCTGATTAAAATTAGCAATAGTCTGCTGATGATTAAAATTAGCAATAGTCTACCGATGATTAAAATTAGCAATAGTCTGCTGATGATTAAAATTAGCAATAGTCTATGATGATTAAAATTAGCAATAGTCTGCTGATGATTAAAATTAGCAATAGTCTATGATGATTAAAATTAGCAATAGTCTATGATGATTAAAATTAGCAATAGTCTGCTGATGATTTAAGTACAGGATGATTGAATCTGGCAATTGTCATTGATGATTAAAATTAGCAATGATCTACTCTATACAATGTGTGATTGTTGTACAGCAATATTTTCAAACTTACACGGAGACATGTCGATAGTGTTTGCATTTGTAACCATATGCAGTCATATTATATATTGAATTGTCTAAATATTTATATAGTTGAGTGTCTGCATTGTTAAATAATTACAATCTACATTGTTTGTAGTTGAAGAGACTTGATTATTTTGTTACATAGTTAAAATGAGTTGTCTGCCTTCTTTCATAACTACACTAAGTCGTAGTCACTTTGAGATGACTAAATTGTGAAATATTTACATTGAGTTGCCAAGAATAGCTTTGAGTTCTGATAATAAGTGGATGTACTGGACAAAACCAAGCATATTTTTTATGTCTTTTTATTTGAGAAGTCTATTTTCTGTTTATAAAGCCGATGTTGAAACAAAGCTTCTTCTCAAATAATTATAGTTTACATCTATGTTGTCATTAGAACCGCTACAATAAAATAAATTTAGCAAGTAAGCATGTCTATTACATTTTATGGACATTTCTATTGCATTTTATGTCAGCTATTCTAACGGAATTGATGTAGTCGACAAGGACCGCTACATCAAAATACATTTAACACGTCGATAAGGACCACTACATTAAAATACATTTAACACGTCGACAAGGACCGCTACATCAAAATACATTTAACACGCTGACATGGACCGCTACATCAAAATACATTTAACACGTCGACATGGACCGCTACATCAAAATACATTTAACACGTCGACATGGACCGCTACATCAAAATACATTTAACACGTCGACAATGACCGCTACATCAAAATACATTTAACACGTCGACATGGACCGCTACATCAAAAAACATTTAACACGTCGACATGGACCGCTACATCAAAATACGTTTAACACGTCGACATGGACCACTACATCAAAATACATTTAACACGTCGACATGGACCGCTACATCAAAATACATTTAACACGTCGACATGGACCGCTACATCAAAATACATTTAACACGTCGACATGGACCGCTACATCAAAATATATTTAACACATCGACATGGACCGCTACATCAAAATACATTTAACACGTCGACAAGGACCGCTACATCAAAATACATTTAACACGTCAACAAGGACCGCTACATCAAAATGCATTTACCACGTCGACAAGAACCGCTAACGGTTGGCCCTAATAGGACTCGATAATTCAGTAACATTATCCATTTTGCATCTGCTTACTATTTTAATAAGTTTATGTTCTCGGCGTGTTTACTTTTTTGTTTGTGTCTACATGTCATAGCTAAGTCGAATTTAGCTTCAGAGAAAAAATTCTTATTCTTTGTTGAAAGGTATTTAAAAATATGCTTGAGTATGACGTGACAATGTATATAAATATAGATTGTTGTCGCCGTAAAATCTGTACACAAATAAGAAATGACAAAATGGCTGAGTCTCTCGGTTACGAGTCTGTTTTAATCATGTTATTCAAACGACTTTATTCGTTACAAGTTTAAGGTGGATTGTGATTTGTTTTAAAGGTTTGAAATGGTATTGCCTAATTAAAAAGCGGCCCTAGTCTGTTGATTTTAGTGTATTTTAACTCAATGGATTCTTAAAGATCTATATTTAACTTTGATGCATGAATTGTTAGATAGAAAGGAATCACGGCAGTGGGGTTGTATTTGTATAAAGACAGGAACATTATCAATAGCAGTCGGAAGAATTGCCTATGCCCGACAGACGAAAACAAATTCAGAAAGTGTTTTTATCGTGCAGAACATAAAATGACATTAAAAACTCGATTAACATTGACCATTTGCTTCTAGACAATGAGAGTACTTCTTCCTACGTGTATTCTACCTACGAATTTTTAAAGCACCACCCCCTTAAAAAAAATTGAGAATTCTTGTCTTAATTTGGCATAAAATCAAAACTAACTGGATAATGCATATATCCATTTTTAATGCACTTGTCTGGTTTGAGGAAAACCAGCCCAGCAAACAATAGCTGTGCGTCAGAAACCACAACGTTCAATGTTTTCAACATGTTTAGACACTTCAAAGATTCGTTATTCCAGTCTTTTACAAATTGAACTACAATAGCCTTATTTTGTTCTTGATTTAAAGAATAATTAGAGGTCTCTATTTAGTTATTCACCGATCCGGTGGTCTAATAGTTAGAGCGTTCGCCTTTGATGTGAGAGATCGCAGATTTGAACCCTGGCAGAGTCATACTAAAGACTTATAAAAAATGGTACTAACAGCTGTCTTGCTTTTCGCCAAGCATTAAGAGGTTAGTGTTAGGACTGGTCGTCCTGGTGTCAGGATAATGTGACTTGGTGGGACATCATGCTTCATGTATGCGGCATGATGTCACAGCGCTAGACATCACTATAAACTGCCACACTATAGACATCATTGCGATATCACTGAATATTTTTAAGCTACCTTAAAATTCCAAAACACATATATTACTACTTTTTTTTCTCACCAATATTATCCAATTTTCTGTCATGACCGGCTTTGCAATGATGACTTCACAAAATTTGCTAACAGTCTTCAACAACTCATAAAATATTCAGTACTCTAATGTGAAGAAATATAAAACCCATCCATTGAAAACTTCAATGTTTCCATGCTCAAAACGTTTGCTGTCGAATAAATAATACATAGCTTATAGATTTGTGCATGCCTTTGTACAAAGTTAAACACGTTTAACACGTTGACATGTCTTTTACGTTGTATGTTAGTTATTCTATACTGATTAATGTAGTTTCTTGCAGCAAAATGCCCCCCCCCTTCTGATTTTTATTGTTACAATAAGCTACTGCCCATATATGTATATGGGTAAATCACTTATCTGTTTTGAGATTGTCAGTGACTGGCAGCATGATTCTTTCTCACTGTCAGTGACTGGCAACATGATTCTTTCTCACTGTCAGTGACTGGCAGCATGATTCTTTCTCACTGTCAGTGACTGGCAGCATGATTCTTTCTCACTGTCAGTGATTGCCAGTATAATTCTTTCTCACTGTAAATGACTGCCAATATAATTATGTCTCTATTGAATTATAAATTGGAGATGATTTCAGAACGAATACTGGCTACACTGTCTTCTCTGCTTTGTTCAAACAACATGATCCAGGTAGTCTCCTAAATCACAAATTGCGAAATTTCGTGGAACACGAAGGCCGATTTCATGTTGGTATGTGGTGTTTCCTGTGCTTTGTTTTGCTTGCCGATTTAAAATAAGAAAACACTATTGCAGCAATGGTATCGGTCTCACTGGCACTGACATCTAGATTTCAAATTTATTTCTTTGATTGTAGCATTAGGATTTAAAATGGCATGATGTTCTACATGACATGATGTTTGACTTGACATGATGTTTGACCTGGCGTATTTTTGTACTGACATCTGACAAAGACGCGTTTTTCAAACTCACTATTACACTATATTAAAACTGTTATGATTTGAAATTTGTGGTGGAGTATTTTTTAAATGCTATACTATGGGTTCATAAATCCAAATAATGTGATCATACATAACACCTAATAATGTGATCATACATAACACCAAATAATGTGATCATACATGACACCAAATAATGTGATCATACATAACACCAAATAATATGATCATAAATAACACCCAATAAAGTGATCATACATAAAACCCAATAAAATGATCATACATAACACCAAATAATGTAATCATACATAACACCAAATAATGTGATCATAAATAACACCCAATAATGTGATCATATATAAAACCCAATAAAATGATCATAAATAACACCCAATAATGTGATCATACATAACACCAAATAATGTGATCATACATAACACCAAATAATGTGATCATACATGACACCAAATAATGTGATCATACATAACACCAAATAATGTGATCATACATAACACCAAATAATGTGATCATACATGACACCCAATAATGTGATCATACATAAAACCCAATAAAATGATCATACATAACACCCAATAATGTGATCATACATGACACCCAATAATGTGATCATATATAAAACCCAATAAAATGATCATAAATAACACCCAATAATGTGATCATACATAACACCAAATAATGTGATCATACATAACACCAAATAATGTGATCATACATGACACCAAATCATGTGATCATACATAACACCAAATAATGTGATCATACATAACTCCAAATAATGTGATCATACATAACACCAAATAATATGATCATACATAAATCAAAATAATGTGATCATATATAACACCAAATACTGTGATTATACATACCAACGAATAATGTGATCATATGATACGACAAATAATGTGATTATACATAACACCAAATAATGTGATCATACATAACTCCAAATAATGTGATTATACATAACACCAAATAATGTGATCATACATAACACCAAATAATGTGATCATACATAACACCAAAAAATGTGATCATACATAACACCAAATAATATGATCATAAATAACACTCAATAAAGTGATCATACATAAAACCCAATAAAATGATCATACATAACACCAAATAATGTGATCACACATGACACCCAATAATGTGATCACATGATACACTAAATAATATGATTACACATAACACCAAATAATGTGATCATACATAACTCCAAATAATGTGATTATACATAACACCAAATAATGTGATCATACATAACTCCAAATAATGTGATCATACATAACACCAAATAATGTGATCATACATAACACCAAATAATGTGATCATACATAACACCTAATAATGTGATCATACATAACACCAAATAATGTGATTATACATGACACCAAATAATGTGATCATACATAACACCAAATAATATGATCATAAATAACACTCAATAAAGTGATCATACATAAAACCCAATAAAATGATCATACATAACACCAAATAATGTGACCATACAAAACAACAAATAAAGTGATCATACATGACACCAAATAAGGTGATCATACATAACACCAAATAATGTGATCATAAATAACACCCAATAAAGTGATCATACATAAAACCCAATAAAATGATCACATGATACACCAAAAAATGTGATTATACATAACAACAAATATTGTGATCATACATAACTCCAAATAATGTGATCATACATAACACCAAATAATGTTATCATACATAATTCCAAATAATGTGATCAGAGAAAATAAATACATGAACGTGTTGAGATAGGGTTTTTGTTTGAGCTGTGATAAACAAAATCTTAGGAAACATTAAAAATTACAAAAAAATTTACTTTTGTTTTAGCGAACTCCAAATGTGTAAGATGGCTGCTAATTTCCATTGCACTCGTCGATGTACCGATCAGAAGTAATTTACATTCTTTACTAATTGAGTCATTGTCCTTCTCAAGAAAACTCGTTTTGAAAATTAGTGAGACGTTTGATGAAATCTTAGGGAGGTAGTCCAATTAAAGATGGCCAAAGACAGTCTCTAAAGGTCAAATTCCTTTCTAACAATCATAATTGGGAAACAGTTGTTTTTCTTTTTAAATTAAATTGAAAGCAATCAATTGGTCACAGTTAGTAAAAGGCATTTCTTAATACTATCTTGTAATAACCGAGCGTTAATACCTTAATTAAGTATTTTCCGAACCATTTAAAGAAGTCTAATTATCAAATAATTGTAAACATGATATATTCAACACACTATGTGGCATATCATAATATACCAAGTTATTAAATTGGAATGTATAATGTAAACATTTAGTTTGTCAGTCTAAAAAGGAATGTATGGTTAATGATCTAACGTCAAAATGGGGAGCAAATCATACATTAGACCTAACAACATATTGTGACTACATGAAAAAATTTGATCATTAGCAAACAACAAATAATGTTAATTAATTAAGCGACATCAGTGTAATAGTAACTAAATAATTGTTATCGTACATTTTGTGTACATAATAACAAACTATGTGATACATGCACATAAAAAATATTGTGATCTAATAATCACAATAATGTGATCATAATGAATCCAATATATGAATACATGATACTAATAATATGTGATTTATACATGAACAACCAAATAATGTGATCATACATAACACCAAATAATGTGATCATACATAACACCAAATAATGTTATCATACATAACACCAAATAATGTGATCATACATGACACCCAATAATGTGATCACATGATACACTAAATAATATGATTATACATAACACCAAATAATGTGATCATACATAACACCAAATAATGTGATTATACATAAAATCAATCATGTGATCACATGATACACCAAAAAATGTGATTATACATAACAACAAATAATGTGATCATACATAACACCAAATAATGTGATTATACCTAAAAGCAAATATTGTGATCATACATAACTCCAAATAATGTGATCATACATAACAACAAATAATGTTATCATACATAACAACAAATAATGTGATCATACAAAACATCAAATAATGTGATCATACAAGACACCAAATAATGTGATCATACATAACA
This sequence comes from Potamilus streckersoni, assembly GCA_016746295.1. Taxonomy (NCBI): domain Eukaryota; kingdom Metazoa; phylum Mollusca; class Bivalvia; order Unionida; family Unionidae; genus Potamilus; species Potamilus streckersoni. The sequence continues at coordinate 647,251 of JAEAOA010000713.1, forward strand.
TCAAATAATGTGATCATAAATAACACCCAATAAAGTGATCATACATAAAACCCAATAAAATGATCATACATAACACCAAATAATGTGATCATACATAACACCAAATAGTGTGATCATAACTAACACCCAATAATGTGATCATATATAAAACCCAATAAAATGATCATAAATAACACCCAATAATTTGATCATTCATAACACCAAATAATGTGATCATACAAAACACCGAATAATGTGATCATACATGACTCCAAATAATATGATCATACATAACACCAAATAATGTGATCATACATAACACCAAATAATGTGATCATACATGACACCCAATAATGTGATCATACATAACACCAAATATTGTGATCATACATAACATTAAATAATGTGATCATACATAACACCAAATAATGTGATCATACATATCTCCAAATAATGTGATCACACATAACACCAAATTATATGATCATACATAAATCAAAATAATGTGATCATATATAACACCAAATACTGTGATTATACATACCAACAAATAATGTGATCATATGATACAACAAATAAAGTGATTATACATAACACAAAATAATGTGATTATACATAACTCCAAATAATGTGATTATACATAACAACAAATAATATGATCATACATAACTCCAAATAATGTGATTATACATAACACCAAATAATGTGATTATACTTAACACCAAATAATGTGATCATACATAACTCCAAATAATGTGCTCATACATAACTCCAAATAACGTGATTATACATAACACCAAATAATGTGATCATACATAACTCCAAATAATATGATCATACATAACACCAAATAATGTGATCATACATAACACCAAATAATGTGATCATACATAACACCAAATAAAGTGATCATACATGACACCCAATAATGTGATCACATGATACACTAAATAATATGATTATACATAACACCAAATAATGTGATCATACATAACTCCAAATAATGTGATCATACATAACACCAAATAATGTGATCATACATATCACCAAATAATGTGATCATACATAACACCAAGTAATGTGATCATACATAACCCCAAATAATGTGATCATACATAACACCAAATAATGTGATCATACATGACACCCAATAATGTGATCACATGATACACTAAATAATATGATTATACATAACACCAAATAATGTGATCATACATAACTCCAAATAATGTGATTATACATAACACCAAATAATTTGATCATACATAACTCCAAATAATGTGATCATACATAACACCAAATAATGTGATCATACATAACACCTAATAATGTGATCATACTTAACACCTAATAATGTGATCATACATAACACCAAATAATGTGATCATACATGACACCAAATAATGTGATCATACATAACACCAAATAATATGATCATAAATAACACCCAATAAAGTGATCATACATAAAACCCAATAAAATGATCATACAAAACACCAAATAATGTGATCATACATAACACCAAATAATGTGATTATACATGACACCCAATAATGTGATCATACATAACACCAAATAATGTGATCATACATAACAACAAATCATGTGATCATATATAACACCAAAAAATGTGATCATACATAACAACAAATAATGTGATCATACATAACACCAAATAATATGATCATACATAAATCCAAATAATGTGATCATATATAACACCAAATACTGTGATTATACATACCAACAAATAATGTGATCATATGATACAACAAATAATGTGATTATACATAACACCAAATAATGTGATCATACATAACTCCAAATATTGTGATCATACATAACACCAAATAATGTGATCATACATAACACCAAATAATGTGATCATACATAACACCAAATAATGGGATCATACATAAATACAAATCATGTGATCATATATAACACCAAACAATATGATCATACATAACAACAAATCATGTGATCATACATAACATCAAATAATGTGATCATACATAACTCCAAATAATGTGATCATACATAACACCAAATATTATGATCATACATAAATCAAAATAATGTGATCATATATAACACCAAATACTGTGATTATACATACCAACAAATAATGTGATCATATGATACAACAAATAATGTGATTATACATAACACCAAATAATGTGATCATACATAACTCCAAATAATGTGATCATACATAACACAAAATAATGTGATCATACATAACACCAAGTAATGTGATCATACATAACACCAAATAATGTGATCATACATAACACAAAATAATGGGATCATACATGACACCCAATAATGTGATCACATGATACACTAAATAATATGATTACACACAACACCAAATAATGTGATCATACATAACACCAAACAATGTGATTATACATGACACCCAATAATGTGATCATACATAACACCAAATAATGTGATGATACATAACACCAAATAATGTGATCATACATAACTCCAAATAATGTGATCATACATAACACCAAATAATGTGATCATACATAACACCAAATAATGTGATCATACATAACACCAAATAATGTGATCATACATAACACCAAATAATGTGATCATACATAACACCAAATAATGTGATCATACATGACACCCAATAATGTGATCACATGATACACTAAATAATATGATTATACATAACACCAAATAATGTGATCATACATAACTCCAAATAGTGTGATTATACATAACACCAAATAATATGATCATACATAACTCCAAATAATGTGATCATACATAACACCAAATAATGTGATCATAAATAACGCCAAATAATATGATCATACATAACACCTAATTATGTGATCATACATGACACCAAATAATGTGATCGTACATAACACCAAATAATGTGATCATACATAACACCAAATAATGTGATCATACATAACACCAAATAATGTGATCATACATAACACCAAATAATTTGATCATACATAACACCAAATAATGTGATCATACATAACACCAAATAATGTGATCAAACATAACATCAAATAATGTGATCATACATAACACCAAATAATGTGATCATACATGACACCCAATAATGTGATCACATGATACACTAAAAAATATGATTATACATAACACCAAATAATGTGATCATACATAACACCAAATAATTTGATTATACATAATACCAAATCATGTGATCACATGATACACCAAAAATGTGATCATACATAACACCAAATAATGTGATCATACATAACACCAAATAATATGATCATACATAACACCAAAAAATGTGATCATACATAACACCAAATCATGTGATCACATGATACACCAAATAATGTGATTATACATAACACCAAATAATGTGATGATACATAACACCAAATAATGTGATCATACATAACACCAAATAATGTGATCATACATAACACCAAAAAATGTGATCATACATGACACCCAATAATGTGATCACATGATACACTAAATAATATGATTATACATAACACCAAATAATGTGATCATACATAACACCAAACAATGTGATTATACATAACACCAAATAATGTGATCATACATAACTCCAAATAGTGTGATCATACATAACACCAAATAATGTGATCATACATAACACCAAATAATGTGATGATACATAACACCAAATAATGTGATCACATGATAGACTAAATAATATGATTATACATAACACCAAATAATGTGATCATACATAACACCAAATAATGTGATTATACATAACACCAAATCATGTGATCACATGATACGCCAAAAAATGTGATTATACATAACAACAAATAATGTGATCATACATAACACCAAATAATGTGATCATACATAACACCAAATAATGTGATCATACACAACACCAAATCATATGATCACATGATACACCAAATAATGTGATTATACCTAACAACAAATAATGTGATCATACATAAAACCAAATAATGTGATTATACATAACACCAGATAATGTGATCACATGATACACTAAATAATATGATTATACATAACACCAAAAAATGTGATCATACATAACACCAAATAATGTGATTATACATAACACCAAATCATGTGATCACATGATACACCAAATAATGTGATTATACATAACACCAAATAATGTGATCATACATAACACCAAATAATGTGATCATACATAACAACAAATAATGTGATCATACATAACACCAAATAATGTGATTATACATAACACCAAATCATGTGATCACTTGATACACCAAAAAATGTGATTATACATAACAACAAATAATGTGATTATACATAACACCAAATAATGTGATCATACATAACACCAAATAATGTGATCATAAATAACACTAAATAATGTGATCATACATAACACCAAATAATGTGATCATACATGACACCCAATAATGTGATCACATGATACACTAAATAATATGATTATTCATAACACCAAATAATATGATCATACATAACACCAAATAATGTGATTATACATAACACCAAATAATATGATCATACATAACTCCAAATAATGTGATCATACATAACTCCAAATAGTGTGATCATACATAACACCAAATAATGTGGTCATACATAACACCAAATAATGTGATGATACATAACACCAAATAATGTGATGACATGATACACTTTATAATATGATTATACATAACACCAAATAATGTGATCATACATAACACCAAATAATGTGATTATACATAACACCAAATCATGTGATCACATGATACACCAAAAAATGTGATTATACATAACAACAAATAATGTGATCATACATAACTCCAAATAATGTGATCATACATAACACCAAATAATGTGATCATACATAACACCAAATAATGTGATCATACATAACACCAAATAATGTTGTCATACATGACACCCAATAATGTGATCATACATAACACCAAATAATGTTATCATACATAACACCAAATAATGTGATCATACATAATTCCAAATAATGTGATCAGAGAAAATAAATACATGAACGTGTTGAGATAGTGTTTTTGTTTGAGCTGTGATAAACAAAATCTTAGGAAACATTAAAAATTACAAAAAAATTTACTTTTGTTTTATCGAACTCCAAATGTGTAAGATGGCTTCTAATTTCCATTGCACTCGTCGATGTACCGATCAGAAGTAATTTACATTCTTTACTAATTGAGTCATTGTCCTTCTCAAGAGACGGCTCGTTTTGAAAATTAGTGAGACGTTTGATGAAATCTTAGGGAGGTAGTCCAATTAAAGATGGCCAAAGACAGTCTCTAAAGGTCAAATTCCTTTCTAACAATCATAATTGGGAAACAGTTGTTTTTCTTTTTAAATTAAATTGAAAGCAATCCATTGGTCACAGTTAGTAAAAGGCATTTCTTAATACTATCTTTGTAATTAACCAGAGCGTTAATTACCTTTAATTAAGGTATTTTTCCCGAACATTTTTAAAGAAGACCTAATTAAAATTCTGTAAGACATGATATATTCAAACTAACACTAGTGGTGGGCATTAACTCAAAATATACAAGTTACTTAAATTGGAAATGTATAATGTGGGTAAGAATTTCAGATCTGTTCAGTCTAAAAAGGAATGTATTGGTTAAATTGATCTGCTAACGTCAAATGGACTACGGGGGGAGGCAAATCATACATTTAGACCTAACAACATCTATTTGACTACAGTGAAAAACATTTCATGCATTTAGCAAACATAAAATAATTTAATGAATTATAGCGTACATCAGTGGTAATAGTACTAATAATTGTTGTCGTTGTTGTTTTTGTAGCAGTAATAACAATACTACTAGAGAATACAATGCAACATAAAAAGCATATGTGGTCTAAGTATTGTATAAGTGGTCTAAATATTGCATATATGATCCAAGTATAGAATATGTGGTCTAAGTAATATGTGGTGTAAGTATTGCATATGTGGTCTAAGTAATATGTGGTCTAAGTAATATGTGGTCTAAGTATTGTATATGTGGTATAAGTATTGCATATGTGGTCTAAGTATTGCATATGTAGAGTTTATAATATTTATAATTTCTGCTGTTCTTCCACACAGTATCAACATCATGTAGTAGTTGCGGCAATAGTAATAGCAAACTTTGAAACAGAGAGTAATGGGTATGACTGTACGATAATTATCAGTCGTACAGAGTATTGGGTATGACTGTACTGAAAACTATCAGTCGTACAGAGTATTGGGTATGACTGTACTTATAAATATCAGTGGTACAGAGTAACAGGTATGACTGTACGACAACTATCAGTCGTACAGAGCAATGGGTATGAATGTACTAATAACTATCAGTCGTGCAAAGTAATGGGTATGACTACTGATAACTATCAGTCGTACAGAGTAATGGGTATGACTGTACTGATAACTATCAGTCGTACAGAGTAATGGGTATGACTGTACTGATAACTATCAGTCGTACAGAGTAATGGGTATGACTGTACTGATAACTATCAGTCGTACAGAGTAATGGGTATGACTGTACTGATAACTATCAGTCGTGCAAAGTAATGGGTATGACTACTGATAACTATCAGTCGTACAGAGTAATGGGTATGACTGTACTGATAACTATCAGTCGTACAGAGTAATGGGTATGACTGTACTGATAACTTATCAGTCGTACAAGGCAGACGTAAAGCAGTACCATCAATAGTGGAAGAGAGAGACAGACAGAGAGAGACAGACAGAGAGAGAGAACAGGAGAGACAGAGAGACAGACAGACAGACCGACAGTGAGAGTAATTATGGTCCAATTGTTATGAGTAACAGTAGTCTTGGTATTTCTCTAGTCCATGATGTCATGGTAGTCTTGACACTTCACTAGTCATTGATGTCATGGTAGTCTTGCCACCTCACTAGTCCTTTGATGTCATGGTAGTCTTGACACTTCACTAGTCCTTTGATGTCATAGTAGTCTTGGCACTTCACTAGTTGATGATGTCATGGTAGTCTTGACACTTCACTAGTCCTTTGATGTCATGGCAGTCTTGACACTTCACTAGTCATTTGATGTTATGGTAGTCCTGCACTTCACTAGTCCATGATGTCATGGTCGTCTTGGCACCTCACTTGTCCATGATGTCATGGTAGTCTTGAGACTTCACTAGTCCTTGATATCATGATAGACTTGGCACATCATTAGTCCTTGATGTCATGTTAGTCTTGACACTTCACTAGTCCTTGATGACATGGCAGTCTTGGCACTTCACCAGTTTTTGATTTCATGGTAGTCTTTGCATTTCTTTAGTCCATGATGTCATGGTAGTCTTGGCACTTCGCTAGTCCTTGATGTCATGGTAGTCCTAGCACTTCACTAGTCTTTGATGTCATGGTAGTCTTGACACATCACTAGTCCATGATTTTATGGTAGTCTTGGCACTTCATTAGTCCATGATGTCATGGTAGTCTTGGGATTTTACTAGTCCTTGATGTCATGGTATTCCTGGCATTTCGCTAGTATATGATGTCATGGTAGTCTTGAAACTTCACTAGTCCTTGATGACATGGTAGTCTTAGCACTTCACCATTTCTTGATGTCATGGTTGTCTTGGCACTTCATTAGTCCATGATGTCATGGTAGTCCTAGCACTTCATTAGTCTTTGATGTCATGGTAGTCCTGGCACTTCACTAGTATATGATGTCAAGGTAGTCTTGACACTTCAATAGTCCTTTCATGTCATAGTAGTCTTGGCCATTAACTAGTCCGTGATGTCATGGTCTTCTTGGTACCTCACTTGTCCTTTGATGTCATGGTAGTCTTGGCACTTCCCTAGTCCTTGATGTCATGGTAGTCTTGACACTTCACTAGTCCTTGATGACATGGTAGTCTTGGCCCTTTACCAGTTCTTGATGTCATGGTAGTCTTTGCATTTCATTAGTCCATGATGTCATTGCAGTCTTGGCACTTCATTAGTCCATGATGTCATGGTAGTCCTAGCACTTCACTATTCCTTGATATCATGATAGTCTTGGCATTTCACTAGTCCTTGATGTCATGATAGTTTTGACACTTCACTAGTCCATGATGACATGGTAGTCTTGGCACTTCACCAGTCGTTGATGTCATGGTAGGCTTGACACTCCACTAGTCTATGATTTTATGGTAGTCTTGGCACTTCATTAGTCCATGATGTCATGGTAGTCTTTGGACTTTACGAGTCCTTGACATCATGGTAGTCCTGGCATTTCACTAGTATATGATGTCATGGTAGTCTTGACACTTCACTAGTCCTTGATGACATGGTAGTCTTGGCACTTCATCATTTCCTGATGTCTTGGTAGTCTTGGCACTTCATTAGTCCATGATGTCATGGCAGTCCTGGCACTTCATTAGTCCATGATGTCATAGTAGTCCTAGCACTTCACTAGTCCTTGATGTCATGGTAGTCCTGGCACTTCACTAGCATATTATGTCAAGGTAGTCTTGACACTTCACTAGTCCTTTGATATCATCGTAATCTTGACACTTCACTAATCTTTGATGTCATTGTTGTCTTGGCCATTCACTAGTCCATGATGTCATTGTTGTCTTGGCACCTCTCTAGTCCTTTGATGTCATGGTAGTCTTGGCACTTCACTAGTCCATGATATCATGGTTGTCTTGGCACTTCACTAGTCAATGATGTCATGGTAGCCTTGTAACTTCGCTAGTCGTTGATGTCATGGTAGTCTTGGCAGTTCACTAGTCCATGATGTCTTTGTAGCCTTAGTATTTTAGTAGTCCATGTTATCGTGATGTTCTTTGTACTTAACTAGTCCATGATGTTGTAGTAATCTTGGTACTTTACTAGTCCATAATATCATAGTAGTATCGATACATCACTAGTCCATGTTATCGTGGTAGTCTTGGTACTTCACTAGTCCTTGATGTCATGGTAGTCTTGTTACTTCACTAGTCTATGTTGTCATAATGGTCAAGATACTTCACTAGTCCATGTTGTCATGGTAGTCTTGATACTTTACTAATCCATGCTGTCGTAGTTGTCTTGGTACTTTTCTAGTACATATTATCATGGTAGTCTTGGTACTTTACTAGTCTATATTGTCATGGTTGTCTTGGTACTAAATTAGTCCATGCTGTTGTAGTTGTCATGGTACTTTACTAGTACATGTTATCATTGTAGTCTTGGTACTAAATTAGTCCATGTTGTCATTGTTGTCTTGGTACTTAACTAGTTCATTTTGTCATTGTTGTCTTGGTACTTAACTAGTCCATATTGTCATTGTTGTCTTGGTACTTAACTAGTCCATATTGTCATTGTTGTCTTGGTACTTCACAGTGGATCATGCCCTTTTTAACAAATACGTTGACGTGGTCATGCTATCACGCATTGTATCTTCCGATCTATGTCGGAGTCTTGTTTCAACCATCTGCAGTTGTTTTTGTTTCAATTCTTTACTATTTTTGATACAAGCTCGGCATTGATCTATTCCTTTCATGGTTACATAGGTGTTCATTGGACATAAGTAACAAGGAAATACCATATATTTTAAACTTTTCAACAACTGCTTTATTTAAACATCTGAATATATTTTCATAATATCAAACAGGTATTGATTTTTAAAATCATTATATACAATGAAACGTTCTTCTTCTTTTTATATTCATAGTTAATGGGATCCGTCGTCTCAAGCTCTTGCACTTCCTCATCACTGCCATTTCCAGCTCTGTCCGTGTGGGTTTTCAGCCTAGCGGTCAGTCAATGTGGCTATATTCAAAGCTTGTAAGTGGATGGCCTATCATAAGCTGAAAGCAGTCAGCATACTCATAACAACCTATTTTAATTACATAAGAATCATCCTATGTTTTTCTCTAAATATATATTCTTTATATTCAGAGTTCTAGTATTCCATGTGCTCGGTTTCATATTTATACGGAGTCCAAATACCGAAATCTTGTCCGCCAAATTTTCCACTTACATCAGATCTCCTCATTCAAAATTTTCAATAACTATTTGTCTTTTTGGTTCCGTTTTCTGGGCGATAGATAAACTACATGCCATACATGTATGGCACGTCTTATCTAGTACTTTGTTTTTACATCGTTTGCTATTATCCATAATTGTTCGATCGGGGTACAAAAGGAACAAAGTCAAACCCGCACTAGTTCAAAAGCCGTTTTTATGCTACAATTCCTATCATAGATAGCATTGATGTCTTCATTTTCCACAATGTTATATAAATAATACGTTTTACAGAGTCGGCTGAGTTATGATTTATGTCTGCTGATTGGATGTAGGTGATGATAATTTGACAATGCCCGATCGAGACACGTAAAATTTTTGTCGCTGTGTTACAATATAATAGATAAATGGAACAATTTACAAAACAGATAAGCGATGATGTCTCCTATATATTTCACGATTGAAATAATAAAACCGTCCATCTTTAGCACAGTTGAAAAGATAAATCGGTGCGTTGTTCCATTCTAACAAGGCAGTTCAATATAGTTTTGAAATGCATTGAAATTGTTATCATGAAGCCAGGTAAATATTTTTCTAAACTATGAAAGACTTTGAATGAATTGGATCTTGCTTTAGAACCTCATGCATGGAAACAATAAATACAATATTCATGGGCAGACGTACATTTTGTATGGTTCATTTTGCTATTTTATTCTGTGTGGAAGTTTCTAGTGTGTTTAGTTGTCTAGTTTTCAGATTAATATGTTAAGCATGGGATTTTCCTCCCAAATCTCGCTAAATGTACAAACTCATATTACAAAGTTAAAACGTAAATGAAATGATAATTTAACGAATATGTGGACCATATATAACACTTTTGCACGAGGAAAAATTGTCGTTTCATAACAATTACCTGAGTGCTTCATAACAATTACACGAGTGCTTCATAACAATTAAATGAGTGCTTCATAACAATTACACGAGTGTTTCATAACAATTACATTAGTGCTTTATAACAATTACCTGAGTGCTTCATAACAATTACATGAATGCTTCATAACAATTCCTTGAGTACTTCATAACAATTACATGAATGCTTCATAACAATTACATGAGTGCTCCATAACAATTACCTGAGTGCTTCATAACAATTACATGAGTGCTTCATAACAATTCCTTGAGTACTTCATAACAATTACATGAGTGCTTCATAATAATTCCTTGAGTACTTCATAACAATTACATGAGTGCTTCATAACAATTACATGAGTGCTTCATAACAATTACATGAGTGCTTTATAACAATTCCTTGAGTACTTCATAACAATTACATGAGTGCTTGATAACAATTGCATGAGTGTTTCGTAACAATTTCATGAGTGTTTCATAACATTTGCATGAGTGCTTCATAACAATTGCATGAGTGCTTCATAACATTTACATGAGTGCTTCATAACAATTACATGAGTGCTTCATAACAATTGCATGAGTGCTTCATAACAATTACATGAGTGCTTCATAACAATTACATGAGTGCTTCATAACAATTGCATGAGTGCTTCATAACAATTACATGAGTGCTTCATAACAATTACATGAGTGCTTCATAACAATTACATGAGTGCTTCATAACAATTACATGAGTGCTTCATAACAATTACATGAGTGCTTCATAACAATTGCATGAGTGCTTCATAACAATTACATGAGTGCTTCATAACAATTACATGAGTGCTTCATAACAATTACATGAGTGCTTCATAACAATTACATGAGTGCTTCATAACAATTACATGAGTGCTTCATAACAATTACATGAGTGCTTCATAACAATTACATGAGTGCTTCATAACAATTGCATGAGTGCTTCATAACAATTACATGAGTGCTTCATAACAATTGCATGAGTGCTTCATAACAATTGCATGAGTGTTTCATAACAATTACATGAGTGCTTCATAACAATTGCATGAGTGCTTCATAACAATTACATGAGTGCTTCATAACAATTGCATGAGTGTTTCATAACAATTACATGAGTGCTTCATAACAATTGCATGAGTGCTTCATAACAATTACATGAGTGCTTCATAACAATTGCATGAGTGTTTCATAACAATTACATGAGTGCTTCATAACATTTGCATATATGTTTCATTACAATTACACGGGTGTTTCTTGATAATTATGTAGATACTTGTTTTATAGCATAGTCTAAAAGTAATAAACTTTTTGCGTTAGCTTATGATCCTCTTTCGGTGTCATTTTATTATCCTCACTCGATTAACAGTTTTCTCACGGTGTATACTAGAGTTACTATAAGCATATTGTTTTCCATTGAAGATCCTTGCGTTGACATCGGATTACTTTCTTTGTTATGTTTGTTAGATGCAAATATTACCTGTATGCATCTGAGTTTTTAATTTTTAATGTACAATCCATATCAATTCTATTATTATTATTATTATTATTATTATTATTATTATTATTATTATTATTATTATTATTATTATTATTATTATTATTATTACTATTATTATTACTATGTAGCAGCAGTAGTAGTAGTAGTAGTAGTAAGTACTTACAAGTTCATATTGCTGCCAATTATCAATGGATGTAATATATATATATATATATATATATATATATATATATATATATATATATATATATATATATATATATATATATATATATAATCTCGATGATTCATTTATTTAATTTTAGTGGATATTTCTATATATTTAGTTGTTTTAGTTTGGGTTTGAATACTGCAAAAATGTGTGTGTGTGTGTTTGTGTGTGTGTGTGTGTGTGTAGTCCTCGAATATGCAATAGAATTATTCAGTTTACTTTTTTAAAAAAATCGGTACAAATATCCTTTCCGGAAGCAATATAACTTAGAATATCATGATCCACATTATTGCAATCTGGATGTGCATTGCCTGGTTTCCAACTCATCGTTAATTGTCTTTGCTTTGCAGACAAATGTAAGGCCTGGTTTCCAACTCAGCATTAACTGTCTTTGCTTTGCAGACAAATGTAAGACCTGGTTTCCAATTTAGCGTTAATTGTCTTTGCTTTGCAGACAAATATAAGACCTGGTTTCCAACGCAGCATTAATTATCATTGCTTTGCAGACAAATAAAAGACCTGGTTTCCAACGCAGCATTAATTATCATTGCTTTGCAGACAAATATAAGGCCTGGTAACAAACGCAGCGTTAATTGTCTTTGCTTTGCAGACAAATGTAAGGCCTGGTAACAAACGCAGCGTTAATTGTCTTTGCTTTGCAGACAAATGTAAGGCCTGGTTTCCAACTGAGCATTAATTGCAGACAAATGTAAGTGAACTAAAGTGAGGTTCTTCCATCAGTTGCTGAAAGCAATATATGAAACAAAATTAAAACATTTATGTCCTGCATTTCCCATAAGATTTTTAATCATGTATTTCATATAAGTATTTTGTCATGTAACTCATATATATATATATATATATATATATATATATATATATATATATATATATATATATATATATATATATATATATATATATATATATATATATATATATATATATATATATATATATATATATATATATATATATATATATACATATATATATATTATATAATGTATTTCTAATAAGTGTATTGCCATGTGTTCCATATAAGTATTTTGTCATGTAATTCATATATATATATATATATATATATATATATATATATATATATATATATATATATATATATATTATAATGTATTTCCGATCTATTGCCACTTGTTTGATATACGTTCATTTAAAACATGTAATAATGTTGGATTTGTTGGCGATTTATAAATAAAAAATATATATGTACTTATTGTAAAAATCAATATTTTTTTTTATCTAGAAAAGTAAATAATTTAGCTATATCTGTATAATTATACGCAATATATAGTCTATCATGCATAAAACATTTTTGTATTATTATCATTATTATTATTATTATTATTATTATTATTATTATTATTATTATTATTATTATTATTATTATTATTATTATTGTTGTTGTTGTTGTTGACATTCAAGTCATTTGTAGTCTATTGGGTAAATATTTTTGACTACGTTTTAACACGCCCCATTGTCAAGATTTTCGTAAAATCCTAATATTTAAGTCTCACCAAGAGTGTACATACAATTTAGTAAATCGTACTAAAGGATTTATGTGGTAAATCGTACTAAAAGATTTCTGTGCTAAATCGTACTAAAGGATTTCTGTGGTAAATCGTACTAAAGGATTTCTGTGGTAAATCGTACTAAAGGATTACTGTGGTAAATCGTACTAAAGGATTACTGTGGTAAATCGTACTAAAGGATTACTGTGGTAAATCGTACTAAAGGATTACTGTGGTAAATCGTACTAAAGGATTTCTGTGGTAAATCGTACTAAAGGATTACTGTGGTAAATCGTACTAAAGGATTACTGTGGTAAATCGTACTAAAGGATTTCTGTCAAATTTCATTGGTTCCATCTGCCACATGAAATTTTGAAATAGGACATGTTCTGTAGAAGCAGCCCTGGGTATATATATATATATATATATATATATATATATATATATATATATATATATATATATATATATATATATATATACAGAGAGAGAGAGAGAGAGAGAGAGAGAGTCACTGTCAACTTATATGGACTTTTGATATGTGTTCCAAGCAACACTAACAAAGAAACAACAAATAACACTTAAGTACTAAGTTATCTTACTTATGATAATTGTTCTGTTCCTAAGGGCAATCATTATCAATGTATTTAGATACACATTTAGAGTGACCTTACTTTTTGTCATCAGATGGCATTCTTCCCTTAGATGGAATGCAAAGTATTACCTTAAATGGTTTACCTGCACATACCTGACAAACAAGTACTTATTCTTGGTTAAGCTTTACCATAAAAACCAGAAAAAAATCTTTTCAATGTCGTGTTAGCTATGTGTTGTACATTGTAGAGTGCATTGAAATTCTTTATTAAGTGTCACTAATGAAAAGAGTCTTCTGTTACATTAATATCCAATGGCTTTGTTACTATGCTTTTCAGAGTCAAGACCCGTACAAGTGTTTCTTCCTCTTGACTAAACAGGGTTAAACAATATCCGCAGATATAGTTATCATTTTATCAGTAAAGTAGAAGTCGACAATGTCCAACTAACAGTCTACTGGACTTGATATAAGATATTGCAATACGAAAGAAGAGATATACATAGTTCTGCAACAAGTGTTTCAAAAATATAAACCGAAACCTTATTAATCACAGCATCGATCTACACTACCTTATAACCAAAGAGATACAAAGAAGATGCGGATTAGGGATTTCTAAAGAGTGTAATTAGCAATGTTTATGTCAACGAAGGATGACACTGAAAGATGTGTTAAAACAAAGAATCCGATATTATAGTAAATAGTGCGTTAAAACAAAAGCATCCGATATTATAGTAAAGAGTTAGATTAATATTAAATTTCACATATTGTTTAAACTGACGTCAAGAACTGATTTACAGAGATGCAGCAAGGAAAATCGTCGCCAGAAGAAGTCACTACCCATTTTGTCCTAAATGGGCAGAAAAAGAAGGGGGAGGAGAGGAAAGGGTTATCACATATCTTTGACTATGTATATATGACGTTAAGATTGTGAAGGAATAAAATATTTTCGACACAACATATAAAATTATTTTTAGTACTCAGGGTTTGCGAATTTCAGCAAGAATCGAAATTTTATGACGATAATGAAATGTAGGACATTCTAGCTAATCTGCTAGGCACAAAATATCAATATTTGTCCCCATAAAGAATTCAGCAGTAAGTGAATTTTTCAAAGATTTTGGACCACATTTTTACAGTTGTGTGAAATTCCTAAGATGTTCAGAGTTTTTGCATAACTCGTGAGTGAGGAATTTCCAAGAATGAATTACAGAAACTTTTATCTCGAAAAATTTATCACTCGCCGTTTTACTTTAACACACACAAACACACACACACGCACACACACACACAATGAAGAAATTATTTCCACAAAAAAAACACTAAATATAAAACCAATAAAAAAAATCTGGACATATAAGATTCGGCGAATGTGTGAGATGTGAGAAAGCTTGCCAGTAGCTTATTGTGGGTTGGTGGTTTTTTCCGCTGATCTCCCGATTTCTTCCACCACCATTAATACCGGCAGCCATGTTTAGCCTGTAGTGTGGTGAAAAATGACGTTAAGCTCTCTCTCTCTGTATATATATATATATATCTATATCTATATATATATATATATATATATATATATATATATATATATATATATATATATATATATATATATATATATATATATATATATATAAAGAATACAAATCATATGGCGAATAATAGTTGTTTCAAGTGTACTGGATCCAGCAAGAGATCACGTGTGTCAGGGATTGTTTAAGATAAATGCAATAAACTGACAAGGAACAGTGCAAGACTAGTACCTAAATAGCATTAGATCTTTCCACTTTTAATGAGTCTTTTTCAAAGGCATATACAAAACATAGACAAGACTAAGAAATGAAATAGAAAAACCGTAGTGTTCGTAAAACTTCACTTGGCTGCTTCAACAGGACAGGAATTAAACCTTTAAATTTATTATATCTCAACTAGTCTATATCAGCTTGTTGCGGATACTGGAAAATATTTGTATGAACCTAGCATTATGAGTTGTTGTTTAGGTTATGTTCGGCCCACGTGTTTGCTCTGTCGTAAATAAATCTTTACAATACTTTTGTTATTGAATTTTATAGTAAGATTTGTTCTGTATTTTTAAATTCACCCATAGCGTACGTGTTAAGTGTCTTATGGTCTTTCTGTGCCATTCGATTTAATTGAAATCGTGACCCCATCACGTGATCAAAAATCATTTGTAAAACTAACGTTCATAGTGTTTTTCAAACAGAAGTAAAGTAATAACTTCGGAGTTTAACTGTATTTGTTATTGTAAACAGTTCGAGTTAGTATTTTTTTATTTAAACAATTTATTCACTCTGGAAAACATTAAAGGTGATCTTCTAATTATTGGACAGACATTTATTGGAAATTAATCAGAATTTTAAATCCAGAATATTATTCTTGATTCATAAAATTCAACAAGGAACTGTTGACACATCAGTACAATACTGCATTTATCTGACGTTATCGTTCTCCATATTGGAATTTCTTCGGGATTCGAACCTTGATTCAAGTAAAACCTTTTTTTAGTGATAGGACTTATAATAATCATTCTAGGACTAATTTTTCATTTTTTTCTAGAGGAACAAATTATTTTCTGATATTTTACAAAGCTTGCTGGTTTCACTTTTATTTCATACTTTTGAACGTGCCTAAATACGTAACTATACGTAACGACAGTGTGTGTACAAAGCTTTGTTGTCCCTTACCCGAGGCAATTCACTTAACGAAAGTGTGTGTACAAAGCTTTGTTGTCCCTTACCCGAGGCAATTCACTTCACGAAAGTGTGTGTACAAAGCTTTGTTGTCCCTTACCCGAGGCAATTCACTTCACGAAAGTGTGTGTACAAAGCTTTGTTGTCCCTTACCCGAGGCAATTCACTTCACGAAAGTGTGTGTACAAAGCTTTGTTGTCCCTTACCCGAGGCAATTCACTTCTCGAAAGTGTGTGTACAAAGCTTTGTTGTCCCTTACCCAAGGCAATTCACTTCACGAAAGTGTGTGTACAAAGCTTTGTTGTCCCTTACCCGAGGCAATTCACTTCTCGAACGTGTGTGTACAAAGCTTTGTTGTCCCTTACCCGAGGCAATTCACTTCACGAAAGTGTGTGTACAAAGCTTGTGGTCCCTTACCAGAAGTAATTCACTGCATTGCAGTATGTGTAGAAAATTTTGTTGTCCATTAACCCAAGTAATTCCCCGCATGGCAGTGTATGTAAAAATCGTTATTGACCCTTAACCGAGGCAATCCTTAGCATGACAGCGTGTGTAAAAATCTTTATTGACCCTTAACCGAGGCAATCCATAGCATGACAGCGTGTGTACAAAGCTTTTTTGTCCATTAATCCAAGTAATTCCTGTATGGCAGTGTACTTACAGAGCTTTGTTTTCATCTAACTAAGGCAATTCATTGCATGGTAGTGTGTGTACAAAGCTTTGTTGTCCCTTAGCAGAGGCAATTCATCGAATGGTAGCGTATGTACAAAACTTTATTGACCCTAACTGAGGCAATTAATTACATGACAGCGTGTGTAGAAAGCTTTGTTATCCCTTAACGGAGTCAATATATTGCATGGCAGCGCGTTTACAAAGCTTGTTTGTCCCTTAACGAAGACAATTCACTAAAATTTTATATTTATCAAGATTGTTATCGCTTTCCCGTATGTTCATCGTTTTATAAGTTTATCAGTGTCTAGATTTATCTTAATATCTGTAAACTACCATAAATCTAATAATTTAAAGTTTAAGTCCGACATATAGATTTAATTATTAAACTATTAGTCTCACGATTTGCTCAGTGAATATTTTCACATAAAAATCAATACTGAATGTATAAAAATAGTGAATATAATAAAAAAACAAATACCATTCAGATGCATAAAAAGCATAATGTTCTATATTCACGTATATACCAAGCAAAACAGCTTATATGTAATATAAATGATACTATTAATATAGTTTTATAGTCCGATTATTTCCTGTCAAATCCATGGCCTTATAGTCCTATTATATCCTGTCAAGTCCATGGCCTTATAGTCCGATTTTATCGTGTCAATTCCATGGCCTTATAGTCCGATTGTATCCTGTCAAGTCTATGGCCTTATAGTCCGATTATATCCTGTCAAGTCCATGGATTTATAGTCATGTTATATTCTGTCTAGTACATGGCCTTATAGTCCAATTATATCTTGTCAAGTACATGGATTTATATTTCGATTATATCCTGTCAAATACATGGATTCATAGTTCTATTATATTTTGTTAAATACATGGATTTATAGTCCTGATTTATAGTCTAAAGTTCAATAATATCCTGTCAAATACATGGCCTTATAGTCCGATTATATCTGTCAAATACATGGATGTATAGTCCTATTAAATTTAGTCAAATACATGGATTAATAGTCCTATTATATCCTGTCAAGTACACGCATTTATAATCCGATTACATCCAATCGGATTATATTCTGTCCGGTATCAAATTAGAAGACACGATATCTACTTTAAGCCGAAAACGAATCAATGTAAATTTATACTACCTCTAGACAGAAAAAAATATAGTTGCGATGCGGTAGGGTATTCAGTGGGTGTTGGATGCAACTAATTTGACTGGATATTCATCTGGGCGAAGATACCTGGGTCAAGCAATAACTCCATTTACTAACAATAAATTAATTTTATCAGACAATGTTCAACAAGGTATGATAATTGCTCAATGCAGTTGCTCTATTCTTTAATATCGTTTCCATTTGGCACAAATATTTCAACTAAATTAGCAACAAAGAATTAATGTCGGTGATTGCTCTAATAACTATGTCACTAAGATAATGATAATTAATCTTTATTGCCAATCTGTTAGCAGTGTGGAAGGTTTGAATTACATAAAGGTGATTATAATTATTCTTTATTGCCAATCTGTTAGCAGTGTGGAAGGTTTGAATTACATAAAGGTGATTATAATTACTTTATTGGCAATCTGTTAGCAGTGTGGAAGGTTTGAATTACATAAAGGTGATTATAATTATTCTTTATTGCCAATCTGTTAGCAGTGTGGAAGGTTTGAATTAAATAAAGGTGATCATAATTACTTTATTGCCAACCTGTTAGCAGTGTGGAAGGTTTGAATTAAATAAAGGTGATCATAATTACTTTATTGCCAACCTGTTAGCAGTGTGGAAGGTTTGAATTAAATAAAGGTGATTATAATTATTCTTTATTGCCAATCTGTTAGCAGTGTGGAAGGTTTGAATTACATAAAGGTGATTATAATTATTCTTTATTGCCAATCTGTTAGCAGTGTGGAAGGTTTGAATTACATAAAGGTGATCATAATTAATTTATTGCCAATCTGTTAGCAGTGTGGACGGTTTGAATTAAATAAAGTTGATCATAATTACTTTATTGCCAATCTGTTAGCAGTGTGGAAGGTTTGAATTACATAAAGGTGATCATAATTACTTTATTGCCAATCTGTTAGCAGTGTGGAAGGTTTGAATTAAATAAAGGTGATCATAATTACTTTATTGCCAATCTGTTAGCAGTGTGGAAGGTTTGAATTACATAAAGGTGATTATAATTATTCATTATTGCCAACCTGTTAGCAGTGTGGAAGGTTTGAATTACATAAAGGTGATCATAATTACTTTATTGCCAATCTGTCAGCAGTGTGGATGGTTTGAATTAGATAAAGGTGATTATAATTAGTTCATTGCCAATCTGTTAGCAGTGTGGAAGGATTGAATTACATAAAGGTGATTATAATTATTCTTTATTGCCAATCTGTTAGCAGTTTGGAAGGTTTGAATTACATAAAGGTGATTATAATTATTCTTTATTGCCAATCTGTTAGCAGTGAGGAAGCTTTGAGTTACATAAAGGTGATTATAATTCTTCTTTATTGCCAATCTGTTAGCAGTGTGGAAGGTTTGAATTACATAAAGGTGATTATAATTATTCTTTATTGCCAATCTGTTAGCAGTGTGGAAGGTTTGAATTACATAAAGGTGATTATAATTATTCTTTATTGCCAATCTGTTAGCAGTGTGGAAGGTTTGAATTACATAAAGGTGATTATAATTAGTTCATTGCCAATCTGTTAGCAGTGTGGAAGGTTTGAATTAGATAAAGGTGATTATAATTAGTTCATTGCCAATCTGTTAGCAGTGTGGAAGGTTTGAATTACATAAAGGTGATTATAATTATTCTTTATTGCCAATCTGTTAGTAGTGTGGAAGGTTTGAATTACATTAAGGTGATTATAATTATTCTTTATTGCCAATCTGTTAGCAGTGTGGAAGGTTTGAATTACATAAAGGTGATTATAATTATTCTTTATTGCCAATCTGTTAGCAGTGTGGAAGGTTTGAATTACATAAAGGTGATTATAATTATTCTTTATTGCCAATCTGTTAGCAGTGTGGAAGGTTTGAATTACATAAAGGTGATTATAATTATTCTTTATTGCCAATCTGTTAGCAGTGTGGAAGGTTTGAATTACATAAAGGTGATTATAATTATTCTTTATTGCCAATCTGTTAGCAGTGTGGAAGGTTTGAATTAAATAATGGTGACTATAATTATTCTTTATTGCCAATCTGTTAGCAGTGTGGAAGGTTTGAATTAAATAAAGGTGATCATAATTACTTTATTGCCAATCTGTTAGCAGTGTGGAAGGTTTGAGTTAAATAATGGTGATTATAATTATTCTTTATTGCCAATCTGTTAGCAGTGTGGAAGGTTTGAATTAAATAAAGGTGATCATAATTACTTTATTGCCAATCTGTTAGCAGTGTGGAAGGTTTGAATTACATAAAGGTGATTATAATTATTCTTTATTGCCAATCTGTTAGCAGTGTGGAAGGTTTGAATTACATAAAGGTGATTATAATTATTCTTTATTGCCAACCTGTTAGCAGTGTGGAAGGTTTGAATTACATAAAGGTGATTATAATTATTCTTTATTGCGAATCTGTTAGCAGTGTGGAAGGTTTGAATTAAATAAAGGTGATTATAATTATTCTTTATTGCCAATCTGTTAGCAGTGTGGAAGGTTTGAATTAAATAATGGTGATTATAATTATTCTTTAATTCCAATCTGTTAGCAGTGTGGAAGGTTTGAATTAAATAAAGGTGATCATAATTACTTTATTGCCAATCAGTTAGCAGTGTGGAAGGTTTGAATTAAATAATGGTGATTATAATTATTCTTTATTGCCAATCTGTTAGCAGTGTGGAAGGTTTGAATTACATAAAATTGATTATAATTATTCTTTTGTTGCCAATTTGTAAGCAGTGTGGAAGGTTTGAATTACATAAAGGTGATTATAATTATTCTTTATTGCCAATTTGTAAGCAGTGTGGAAGGTTTGAATTACATAAAGGTGATTATAATCACTTTATTGCCAATCTGTTAGTATTCTTTATTGCCAATTTGTAAGCAGTGTGGAAGGTTTGAATTACTAATCATTATCCTGTTCTGCAAACACTATCGGACGATCCACACTTTTAATAGAATAAAAAACTTTACTATAAAAGTTGCTCACTCTTTAAAAAGTATGTTAGACAATATGCTATCGACGACAAACATTGGAATAATTCAAAGAATACTTTAACATTGACATTTTCGGTTTAATATGAATAATTAAATCAAACTTCTGGAGCTAGCAGTCATAGAATCAATGCAACATCTGGGGGCACGGTACTTATATGAGAAAGAGATTCGTTTTCTCATGTAATCTGGGCTGCAACTGAGAAAAAAATCGTTTTCTCAAGTTGTCTGGGCTGCAACTAAGACAAAAATCGTTTTCTCAAGTTATCTGGGCTGCAACTGAGAAAAAATCGTTTTCTCAATTAATATTGGCTACAACTGAGAATAAAATCGTTTTCTCGTGTAATCTGGACTGCAACTGAGAACAAAATTCGTTTTCTCAAGTAATCTGGGCTACAAGTGAGAAAATAAATCGTTTTCTCGAGTAATATGGCTAAAAAAGAAAAAGATTAATTTTCTCAACAAATCTGGGCTACAAATGAGAATAAGATTTGCTTTCTCAACAAATATGGGCTATAAGTAAGAAAAAGATTCGTTTTCTCAAATAATCTGGGTTATAAGTGAGAAAAAGATTCGTTTTCTCAAGTAATCTGGGTTACAAGTGAGAAAAAGATTCGTTTTCTCAAATAATCTGGGTTACAAGTGAGAAGAAGATTAATTTTCTCAAATAATCTGGGTTACAAGTGAGAAAAGATTCGTTTTCTTAAGTAATCTGGGTTACAAGTGAGAAAAATCAAAACAAGTTTGGTCGTATCTGTAAACTACTAGATAATTTGCATAAAAATGAACACGTCTCAAGGGCTATTAAAAATGATCGCACCTCCAGGGCTAATAAAAAATGAACGCGTCTCCAGGGATATTAAAAATGATCGCTTCTCTAGAGCTATTAATAAATGAACGCATCTCCAAGGCTGATAAAAATGAACGCGTTTCCAGGGCTAATAAAATGAAAGCATTTCATGGGCTATTATAAATTACCTCGTCTCCACAGCTGTTGATGAACTATAATCGAAACGGATGCCTTATCCTTGATACGCAGATTATGAATCAGATATATGCAATTCGCGAAGTAAATAGCTTCCTAACTTTGCCCTGTGTTGAAACGGCTTCCTTCGTGTCTATGACTTGACATATAATTACACGGACACGTGCCTTACCTCACATAATTCTTAACTTTGTATATATTGCCCTGTCATTATGATACACTGGATACCTTCAATTATTTATATATTACACTTCACTTCTAAAATGAAAAATTCAAATCTTCCAGATTGCGTATGTTGAATTATTCGAACATGGTTATAAGCGTATATCCAATAGATAACTAATTTTGTGATATTGCCATAACATAAAACAACCAGTAAGGACAGTGTAGTGTTGCAAATTACAGTAGTATATAACTAGGAAAGTTGCTAACAGAGGCCTGGTTGACAGCGTTTGATTTGTTTGATTATATGTGAAGATCGGATTGGGGTGTTGGTATGGAATGCACTTTTTTTGCTTTTTTCACAGTTGTTTACAGAGGGTTTGAACAAAGTGTTGGAACATGATGACATGATTTGTTCAAGAGAATGTTATTTATTTTCATTTGTTTATCATGTAAGGCTACGACATAGTTATTCACGCTTGTATCCAGGAAAATGTAGTTCAAGCCTCGTTTGAGAGTATAGTTATATGGCTTCCGAAAAAGGCAATATTATTTTCCTACTTTTGAAACTTGACGGTAAAATGCTGGCTCATTCTTTGGTTGAAACGTGATTGTAATATAATAATGATGTTTTTTTTTCCAGGAAAGGTTGAATAGCACCCTAGATTCATGAATATGTTGGAGAAATTGGATGATGAGCAAGATGTTGGATAACGTGAATGCTTAGCAAGATGTTGGGAAACTTGGATGAATAACGAGGTCCATTCCTGACAGCAACAAGATCTTTCATCTCATTCGGTGGTCTCACTCTCACGCTGAAATAAAAAAATCTGATACAAAGTTTACAAACCACAATATTTATTTTGCATTGTCTAAATCTTGAAAGATTTAAATAAAGAGCTAGCTCATAAAGCACCTGATTGATTGATATTGTTACAAGTCAACTTTATGTCAGCAAGGTGTTCGATAGGATTGATACCGGATGCGTTCCATATACATAAGATATTTCATAACAAAATGATTTAAATGGTATGCAATCTTTTCTAGTTATTAAATTCTGTCTCTTGTATACCTAGTAGGACACTGTATATGCGAATCAAAGCACTGCTTTATAAGAGTAATGTTATAGATTTCAGATGTATCGAGGAAACCCCATAGACTTCAATGTTTTGTTTCATTATTTAATATTTCGTTTCGTTCAAGTTTATGTTGTGATTTTAAAGTAATTTTATAGTGCCATCTTACGTCTTACTTTTAGGTCCCGTGATTTCTCCCGGGTATACATACGGGCCAACTGTGGAAGCTATGGTGGTGTGTTAGGAAGTGGCGTAGAGTGAAAACTCCCATACCGTGTAGCAGTGTAACCACCCCTCCAGAGCAAGCACACTTGGTCGTATTCCGTTGGGTAGGAGAGAGCCAGGCCAGGCATCTGTAATGGATAGGGACAAGGTCTTTCATCGACCAGCAGCATGGCGCTACAAGGCTTTTCCAAGCGAATGTGGACGGATTGAGATATACACATGTTGACTAAGGATAACTCTTATATCAGTCCGTGATCACGTTCGCAACACCCAAGAAGTCAGGAATAAGACGGTATCCCGCTGAGGTAAGAATCTGTCACACTCTGGAGTGCAGTTATCATACATATTCAACGGGGCATCAATCCTAAAACAAGACCTATCCTAAAGACTCCGACATAGCGAGACTGGGCCACGTAGACAAGGGAGTAGTTCCGCTACACAGTGTACTTGTAACACTGTCATGCGTTGTACTTGCAGCATTGTGTTTTGCGTTATACTTATTATATTGTGTTTTGCAATATATTTATAACATTTTGTTTTGCATTCTACTTGTTATATCGTTTTGCATTATGTTTATAATACTTACATTATGTTTAAAACATTGTTTTCCATTGTACTTGTAACTTTACTTTGCTTTGTACTTGTAACATTTTGCATTGTGCTTGCAACATTGTTTTGGATTGTACTTGTAACATCATGTTTTGCATCAAACTTGAATTATACTTGTAATATTGCTTTTCACTGCACTTGTAACATTGTTTTGCATCGTACTAGTAATATGTGTTTGCATTATACTTTTAATATTGTTTTTCATTGTACTTGTAACTATATATTTTGCATTATACATCTAACATTATGTTTTGCATTGTACTTGTAACAAAATGCCTTGCTTTGTAGTTTTAACATTTTCTTGCTTTGTACCTGCAACATCGTATTTTAAATTGTGCTTGTAACATTATGTTTTATGTTATAATAGTTGTGACATTGTGTCTTGCTTTATAATTGTAATACAAAATATTTTTTTCAAAGTCGATTAAATATTTTTACAATGCTCACCAGCGATTTCAAGCAGTTTGCAGATGCAGGCGCCAGTTTACTGTTATAAATAGCCATCGATTATTAACTTTTTGCATGGAGCTTTCTAAATGCACCCTGCAGGCAATACATTGCTTAAAAACTATGCCATTTATCAACGAAGCCAAGTCCCATACGTACTACAATGAAATCAGCTTTGGAAATAATTTCAACTTTATCTTCTCATATGCATTTATACTTTCTTATTCTTTTAAAATTTAAAGTGGTTAGAATGGTTCAATTTACTTGTGTTATTAAAGGTATAAATCTCTAAATCTTATTGAAATTGTAACGTCGTGCTGAGTTTAGCCTTAATCATCAAATTAAAGTTATGTTTTATGCTCTATAATACACATGACAAGAAAATATGCCCAAAATGATAGACTGTCTCGACTGCATACCGCCTAAAAAGAGAAAGAAAATTATATTCGTTGCAGACGGCTAGATTACCATCACACCTATGCTAGAAGTATAATTGGAATATCTTATATTTGTAATACTGACATATTAGTGAGATTTTTTATAATATGTTCTTCTTTGTCTCAAACATGTAACTTTCACTGTATATAAAATTGTCCAGAATTTAGGTTGCACTTATTTACCTCAGCTATTTGTAGTTTATTTTCAAGATAATTAACTATTGCTGAAAGTCAAATGTCCATTTCCCCAGATCACTCACTATCATCATTTACAATTGATAAAGGTGGATTGTTTATGTAATTATGAGATATGGAATCAATCTATCTTCCAAACACACACATCGTCCAATTTGTATGCCATTATTGATTACATTTAAGTTTTGAAACAGAATTACACTGTGCTAAGTTATGTTAATATATAGACAGTTAATATATCCATGGTCGGTTCAATACACTTTTAAAATGATGTCAATTGAGTAACTGAACAATTGTCAGCGTAACCCAATATCGTTTTCTGTGTCCAATCGAAAACAGCTTGATGCTGAAGACCGGTCTTTGTCAACGTAACCCAATATCGTATTCCGAGTCCAAACGAAAACAGTTTTATGCTGAAGACCGGTCTTTGTCAACGTAACCCAATATCGTATTCCGTGTCCAATTGAAAACAGCTTGATGCTGAAGACCGGGAATCCCATAAAGTCAGATATATCAGACGAAAATTGTATAATTCCATGCTTATGAATATTTTTGTCTGTAGCGAAAAGTAATTTACCGTTTTGCTGAGATATAACCATTTAATATTTATGGTAAAGTTTATCTGAAAGCGCTCCTGGGACCTACACCCACAATGGTCCAGTTTAACTTCCGATTCAAAATTTATAATGGTACTATTACTTCAATCAGCAAACAATTTAGACTCTTTATGTGGGGTTAAACAGCACTGCCTTGTGAGACGTGAAATTAAGTCTGGTTGAAAGGATTTTATGGCGTGGATGTCAGAAGTGTTTTCCTATCTATTATGATAATTGTAAAATAGCCCAATTTAATTTGGGATACATTTTATACGATTAAGTTACTAAGTGTGCATTTACAAACCTTCATCGGTGTATTGAATGTTCTGGCAAATATAAAAAAAGCCAGACGTTACTCATTTAAAAAATTAGGGAGTAATATTTAACAATGGATGATTATACATGACACCAAATTTCTAACAAAGCATTTCTCATTTTGAATTCATTGTTCAGATTTATATAAAACAATTAAAAGTTCATATATACACATGCATCCTAACAGAGGACAGTCCATCAATAATTACCATGCAATTAGTCCTATAGATGTAAGCAAACATGCACACAGACACACACACAGACACACACACACACAGACACATACATGCATGCATACATGCATGCATGCATGCATACATACATACATACATACATACATACATACATACATACATACATACATACATACATACATACATACATACATACATACATACATACATATATGTCTTTAAAAGTTGTTCCTATTTTTAATTATCATATTATCCTACATTTTAGCTAGTGAAAATAAACTTGTTTTATACATTTTTTAGTTGTTTTTTTTCATAATTTTAGAAATGTTTTGTTGATTATAAAATGTGTCAACAAAAAATACCCCACTATATGACCCAAATTTTGAACGTATCGATGAAATGTAAATGTAAATAATTAACTGAATTTACTACTTTACTGCAATAACAATTGACCTCCATTAACAATTCATCTGCATTAACAATGCACCTTCAATCCATATCGCTTCTTTCCTGGGACTGTCACCTACCTTTTAATTATATATCCATTAAAATATATTTAACCATAAAATTGCCGGCAGCTGTTGAACGTAGCTGAACATTTAACTTCAATTCAAGTATATTATTTCATTTATTTTAAAGTCTTCTATTTCAAGTAATTCAAATTCACGTCTTCTTTTTCATGTAATGCTAATTCAAGTCTTCTTTTTCATGTAATGCTAATTCAATTCTTCTATTTCATGTAATACTAATTCAGGTCTTTTTTTCATGTAATGCTTATTCAAGTCTTCTTTGTCATGTAATGCTAATTCAAGTCTTCTTTTTTCATGTAATACTAATTCAAGTCTTCTTTGTCATGTAATGCTAATTCAAGTCTTCTTTTTCATATAATGCTAATTGAGGTCTTTTGTTTCATGTAATGCTAATTCAAGTCTTCTTTTTCATGTAATGCTAATTTAAATCTTATGTTTCACGTGATTCTAATTCATGTCTTCTTTTTCATGTAATGCTTATTCAAGTCTTCTTTTTCATGTAATGCTAATTTAAATCTTATGTTTCACGTGATTCTAATTCAAGTCTTCTATTTCATGTAATGCTAATTCTGTTTCATATAGTAGTGAATTCTTAATAGATTTTTATAACAATTTCGTTATAAACTATTTCCAATTGTTGCTTCTTTCGTGAACTTAAAGTAACGGGCGAAAGGATAATCTCAGTTCGAAATATCATTCATTTTACGATATTAGGTCTCAGTTCGAAATATTATTCATTTTACGATATTAGGTCTATGTTCGAAATATTATTCATGTTACGATATTAGGTCTATGTTCGAAATATCAATCATTTTACGATATTAGGTGTCAGTTCGAAATATTATTCATTTTACGATATTAGGTCTCAGTTCGAAATATTATTCATTTTACGATATTAGGTCTCAGTTCGAAATATTATTCATTTTACGATATTAGGTCTCAGTTCGAAATATTATTCATTTTACGATATTAGGTCTCAGTTCGAAATATTATTCATTTTACGATATTAGGTCTCAGTTCGAAATATTATTCATTTTACGATACTAGGTCTATGTTCGAAATATCATTCATTTTACGATACTAGGTCTAAGTTCGAAATATTCATTTTACGATATTAGGTCTATGTTCGAAAAATCATTCATTTTACGATATTAGGTCTATGTTCGAAATATCATTCATTTTACGATAATAGGTCTATGTTCGAAATATCATTCATTTTACGATATTAGGTCTATTTTTGAAATATCATGAATTTTACGATATTTGTTCTATGTTCGAAATATCATTCATTTTACGATATTAGGTCTATGTTCGAAATATCGTCCTTTTTAGAACATTATGCATATCCACGTGCATTAAGTAGCAGGAGAGAGGAACCGTTGTTATGGGGAGGAGGTTGGGGAGGGGCACTCCACCAAAATTTGGTAAGTCGCTTACTTCTACTTTATAAATGAAATTATCTCGCAATCTTTTATATAAATACCTCATTTCCTCTCTCTGCAACAAAGTTAAACATCTAGTGCAATTAACTAAATACATTTATCCAAAGCATGTCATAAGAGGCAATTCATATTGTAAACTGACCGCCCGGTGGCATAGTGGCTTGAGCGTCCGCCTCGGATGCGAGAGGTCATAGGTTTGAACCTATTAGAAGGTTAGAGTTACTTCTAGGCGGTCTGGTGTCAGGATAATGTGACTGGGTGGGACATCATGCTACATGTCTGCGGCATGGTGTTCCAAGAGCTACAAATCACTATGAACTTTGAGACTGCAGACATCGTAGAGATATGACTGAAACATTTTTAAACAACATTAAAAATCTCTCTCTCTCTCTCTCTCTCTCTCACACACACACACACACACACACACACACACACACACACACACACACATTGTAAACCATGCTGTGCCCGCCTTGATTTAACAGAACCCAGACTCCTGGCAGAAAATTCTATTGATACGTTCACCTTATAAATATTATTAGTTCTGAATCTATAACACAGATTTGTATGTTCACATGATAAATATTATTAGTTCTGAATCTATAACACAGATTTGTATGATCATATGATAAATATTATTAGTTCTGAATCTATAACACAGATTTGTATGTTCACATGATAAATATTATTAGTTCTGAATCTATAACACAGATTTGTATGTTCACATTATAAATATTATTAGTCCTGAATCTATAACTCAGATTCGAAAGAATCCCCTTCATTGTTTGACGATTAATGTTCATAGCCAAAACACGTGTCATTTCCACTACATAGCATTTCCAGTTGTTAGGGAATTTCACCACAGAGCATTTCCAGTTGTTGGGCCATTCGATTGAAGGGATTATTACCAGACTCATAGATTCCAGATTGATTGCAATGTATTTCTGACCAGAATATTTGAATTTTTTATTTTAAACAGTGCTCTATAATACATCAGTTTTGACGCACTTATGTGCATACAAGCTTATTACTCAGAGTTACATCACATATTTTATCGCATAAAATAACGTAATTAGACACATTTCTGTTAGAAAGGAGACCGGTTTATGTCTATATTTTATGTGAACAGAGGTGTATTTATTTGCTCTTGTAAGTTTATTTACTAAGTTAACATTTAAACCCCTATTGTATATAGGGTGAATTCCAGGTTACAAGTATACCGCCCACACCTCTCACGACGTCTGCTATCAATTGATCAGTTCCCTTTAGCTTTATTTATTGTTCTTTTCTTGTGTAGGGTTTAACGCCATTTTTCAGTTCATGATAGGCTAGTCTTTGTTGAAGAAACTGTCTTTTGACCCTCAGGATATCAATAACTGCCGCCATGTTTCTAACCTCTCATTCATTTAAGATATCTTCAAAAAAGTTCTTTTTTATCGCATCTTGTATCTCATCTGAATTAAAGTAGCCTTTTCAGCAATGCACAGTCCGCATATTTGCCATACCATAGCAGTGAAACTGCCACTCAGCTGATACTTAACGAACTTCTCTCTGCTCTTCATATTGGAACAATTACAGTCCTTAACTTCCTGACCTTTGCATTTGACACAATAGACCATGACATATTATTTCACCATCTCCAACTTGTATTTGGTATTCGTGATATATCATTAATATGGTTCAAGCACTACTAAGTCAATATTTTGGTGTTAAAAAATAAACTGTTCTCGGCCCCGTTCTCTTCATTCTATACACTCAGCCTCTTTCAAGTTAATAGATCAACATCAAATTGTCTCACCAGCTATACGCTAATGACACCAAATATACAAATCTAGTTACCCGGGTGAAGCTGATGATAAAATCATAGGCGTAGAGAGGTGCAATTCAGACGTGAAAGCATGGATGACATGTTGAAAGCTGATGCTTAAATCCTAGGCATAGAGAGGTGCAATTCAGACGTGAAGGCATGGATGACATGTAAAAAGCTGATGCTAAAATCCTGGGCATAGAGAGGTGCAATTCAGACCTGAAGGCATGGATGACATGTAAAAAGCTGATGCTAAAATCATAGGCATAGAGAGGTGCAATTCAGACCTGAAGGCATGGAAGACATGTAAAAAAAGATGCTAAAATCCTGGGCATAGAGAGGTGCAATTCAGACGTGAAGGCATGGATGATATGTAAAAAGCTGATGCTAAAATCCTGGGCGTAGAGAGGTGCAATTCAGACGTGAAGACATTTATGACATGGAAAAAGCTCTATGCTAAAATCCTGGGCGTAGGGAGGTGCAATTCAGACGTGAAGACATGGATGACATGTAAAAAGCTGATGCTAAAATCCTGGGCGTAGAGAGGTGCAATTCAGACGTGAAGACATTTATGACATGGAAAAAGCTCTATGCTAAAATCCTGGGCGTAGGGAGGTGCAATTCAGACGTGAAGACATGGATGACATGTAAAAAGCTGATGCTAAAATCGTAGGCGTAGAGATGTACAATTCAGACGGGAAGACATGGATGACATCTAAAAAGCTGAAGCTAACATCCTAGGCGTAGAGAGGTACAATTGAGACGTAAAGACATTTATGACATGTAAAAAGCTGATGCTAAAATCCTGGGTGTAGAGAGGTGCAATTCAGACATGAAGATATGGAAGACATGTAAAAAGCTGATGCTAAAATCCTGCGTGTAGAGAGGTGCAATTCAGGCGTGAAGACATGGACGACATGTAAAAAGCTGACGCTAAAATCCTGGGTGTAGAGAGGTGCAATTCAGACGTGAAGGTATGGATGACATGTAAAAAGCTAATGCTAAAATCCTGCGTGTAGAGAGGTGCAATTCAGACGTGAATTCATGGATGACATGTAAAAAGCTGATGCTAAAATCCTGGGTGTAGAGAGGTGCAATTCAGACGTGAAGGCATGGATGACATGTATATAGCTGATGCTAAAATCCTGGGTGTAGAGAAGTGCAATTCAGACGTGAATTCATGGATGACATGTAAAAAGCTGATGCTAAAATCCTGGGTGTAGAGAGGTGCAATTCAGACGTGAAGGCATGGATGACATGTGAAAAGCTGATGCTAAAATCCTGGGTGTAGAGAGGTGCAATTCAGACGTGAAGACATGGAAGACATGTAAAAAGCTGAAGCTAAACTCCTAGGCGTAGAGAGGTGACATTCAGACGTGAAGACATAGATGACATGTAAAAAGATGATGCAAAAATCCTGTGTGTAGAGAGGTGCAATTCAGACGTGAAGGCATGGATGACATGTAAAAAGCTGATGCTAAAATCCTGGGTATAGAGAGGTGCAATTCAGACGTGAGAGCATGGATGACATGTAAAATGTTGATGCTAAAATCCTGGGTGTAGAGAGGTGCAATACAGACGTGAAGGCATGGATGACATGTCAAAAGCTGATGCTAAAATCCTGGACGTAGAGAGGTGAAATTCAGACGTGGAAACATGGATGATGCGTAAAAAGCTGATGCTAAAATCCTGGGCGTAGAGAGGTGCAATTCAGACTTGAAGACATGGATGACATGTAAAAACCATCAGATGAATGATGATGAAACTGGAGCCATCCTGATTGCAACGCAAAGACTTTCTCTCTCACATCCTATACTTCAAATAATAAGTATTAGCAATGCTAAAATGAAATTTACACGGTCTGTACGAAATCTACAATGAAATTTACACGGTCTGTACGAAATCTACAATGAAATTTATACGGTCTGTACGAAATCTAAAATGAAATTTACACGGTCAGTACGAAATCTAAAATGAAATTTACACGGCCAGTACGAAATCTAAAATGAAATTTACACGGTCAGTACGAAATCTAAAATGAAATTTATACGGTCAGTACGAAATCTAAACTAAAATTTACACGGTCAGTACGAAATCTAAAATGAAATTTACACGGTCTGTACGAAATCTAGTTGTCATTTCCGACGGTACTCTCACATCACAATAACATCTAATGAACACGTGCAACGTTGCATATCTGTAACTGAGACGCATTCTCAATTTTCTTTTGCTTGACGCCATTAAACGGTTGTGTATTGTTGGATACATTAAATAATGGACTATTATTATTCACATCTATCTGTTTTGTCTCAGTATAAACTAGTACAAAACACGGTTACTCGATTCACAAAAAAATGTTACATTTTGTTGCCTAGCTTCAGTCAGATATATCATGCTTGTCTACAGCCCATCTAGAAACTTACTATCCCTTTCCGAAACCTGCATTCTAATTGTTTACAATGTTAAAACGAAGTCATACGGACAACTTCCTTTTGCGTGCCAGGGTCCAGCTATATCAAACGAATTGCCATTACTCTTGGTCTCAAGGACATTGTGACCTCATTCAAAATTACCATTAATCTTAGCCTCAAGGATATTGTTACCTCATTCAAAATTACCATTACTCTTGACCTCAAGGACATTATGACCTCATTCAAAAGTGTAAATACTCTTGGCCTCAAGGACATTGTGAACTCATTCAAAATTGACATTACTCTTGGTTCCAAGGACAATGTAACCTCATTCAAAATTACCATTACTCTTGGCCTCAAACACAATGTGACCTCATTCAAAATTACCATTACTCTTAGCCTCACGGATATTGTTACCTCATTCAAAATTAGCATTACTCTTGACCTCAAGGACATTGTGACCTCATTCAAAATTACCATTACTCTTGGCCTAAAGGACATTGTGACCTCATTCAAAATTACCATTACTCTTGGCCTAAAGGACATTGTGACCTCATTCAAAATTACCATTACTCTTGACCTCAAGGACATTGTGACCTCATTCAAAATTACCATTACTCTTGGCCTAAAGGACATTGTGACCTCATTCAAAATTACCATTACTCTTGGCCTAAAGGACATTGTGACCTCATTCAAAATTACCATTACTCTTGACCTCAAGGACATTGTGACCTCATTCAAAATTACCATTACTCTTGGCCTAAAGGACATTGTGACCTCATTCAAAATTACCATTACTCTTGGCCTAAAGGACATTGTGACCTCATTCAAAATTACCATTACTCTTGGCCTAAAGGACATTGTGACTTTATTCAAAATTACCATTACTCTTGACCTCAAGGACATTGTGACCTCATTCAAAATTACCATTACTCTTGACCTCAAGGACATTGTGACCTCATTCAAAATTACCATTACTCTTGGCCTAAAGGACATTGTGACCTCATTCAAAATTACCATTACTCTTGGCCTAAAGGACATTGTGACCTCATTCAAAATTACCATTACTCTTGGCCTAAAGGACATTGTGACCTCATTCAAAATTACCATTACTCTTGACCTCAAGGACATTGTGACCTCATTCAAAATTACCATTACTCTTGACCTCAAGGACATTGTGACCTCATTCAAAATTACCATTACTCTTGGCCTAAAGGACATTGTGACCTCATTCAAAATTACCATTACTCTTGGCCTAAAGGACATTGAGACCTCATTCAAAATTACCGTTACTCTTGGCCTAAAGGACATTTTGACCTCATTCAAAATTACAATTACTATTGACCTCAAGGACATTGTGACCTCATTCAAAATTACCATTACTCTTGGCCTAAAGGACATTGTGACCTCATTCAAAATTACCATTACTCTTGGCCTAAAGGACATTGTGACCTCATTCAAAATTACCATTACTCTTGGCCTAAAGGACATTGTGACTTTATTCAAAATTACCATTACTCTTGACCTCAAGGACATTGTGACCTCATTCAAAATTACCATTACTCTTGACCTCAAGGACATTGTGACCTCATTCAAAATTACCGTTACTCTTGGCCTAAAGGACATTGTGACCTCATTCAAAATTACCATTACTCTTGGCCTAAAGGACATTGTGACCTCATTCAAAATTACCATTACTCTTGGCCTAAAGGACATTGTGACCTCATTCAAAATTACCATTACTCTTGACCTCAAGGACATTGTGACCTCATTCAAAATTACCATTACTCTTGACCTCAAGGACATTGTGACCTCATTCAAAATTACTCTTGTAACTCACCTATTTCGGCAAAAAGAACAGACTTAATAATATTTACTTCCTTACATATTGTCAGAATTGTATGCTTTTATGTGTCGTATTCTGATGTTCAGAGCTTCTAAAAATTAGTTGTACTAAGTCCACCTTATTATTATTATTATTATTATTATTATTATTATTATTATTATTATTAGTTTACATTTGCGCAACAAGACACTGTGACGATAAATTGGTTACATCTAGGCAGACAAAATTGTCTTCTCCAATAATTCCCTTTTGTCAATCAAATCGACAAAGTGCCGCCAAATGTTAATAGTTCCTAAAGACGGGGTTAAAAAATCTTCCCACAAACTCAGATAATCAGTAAAGAGATATATGCGAAAGAATTTCATGTGCTTTTTTACCAATGATAATCTCATAAACTGATATTTTAACACATTGTCATATAAAAAATAGGAAACCGCACAAAGCATATGTAAAGTGTAATTTTCAAGATAATGTATACACCATTCCACGTCACTCTGTAATTGT
The DNA here is from genome assembly GCA_016746295.1 of Potamilus streckersoni. NCBI lineage: Eukaryota > Metazoa > Mollusca > Bivalvia > Unionida > Unionidae > Potamilus > Potamilus streckersoni. The sequence goes on from JAEAOA010000713.1 coordinate 683,265, forward strand.
CTAGATAATGTGTACACAATCCCATGTCACTCAGTGATTTTCATGATAATGTATACACCATTCTACGTCACTCTGTAATTGTCTAGATAATGCATACACCATTCCACGTCACTCTGTAATTTTCAAGATAATGTATACACCATTCCACGTCACTCTGTAATTGTCTAGATAATGTATACACCATTCCACGTCACTCTGTAATTCTCTAGATAATATATACACCATTCCACGTCACTCTGTAATTGTCTAAATAATGTATACACCATTCCACGTCACTCTGTAATTTTCAAGATAATGTATACACCATTCCACGTCACTCTGTAATTGTCTAGATAATATATACACCATTCCACGTCACTCTGTAATTGTCTAGATAATGTATACACCATTCCACGTCACTCTGTAATTTTCAAGATAATGTATACACCATTCCACGTCACTCTGTAATTGTCTAGATAATGTGTACACAATCCCATGTCACTCTGTAATTTTCAAGATAATGTGTACACCATTCCATTGACTAGGTAATTTTCAAGATAATGTGTACACCATTCCATTGACTAGGTCATTTTCAAGATAATGTGTACAACATTCCATTGACTAGGTAATTTTCAAGATAATGTGTACACCATTCCATTGACTCGATAATTTTCAAAATAATGTGTACACCATTCCATTAATGTGTACACCATTCCATTGACTCGGTAATTTTCAAGATAATGTGTACACCATTCCATCAACTCGGTAATTTTCAAGATAATGTGTACACCATTCCATTGACTCGGTAATTTTCAAGGTAATGGGTACACAATTGCAATAATTTTTTAGATATTAAATATTCAATGTGACTATTCCACTTGTAACTACAATTACGAGTTCCTGAAGGTCTACGAGAAAACCATTTAAACAACGAAAAATAGAAAGGTAATTTTTGTCAAGATGTTGAATACTAAAGTTATGTGCCTGTAAAAAGAAAACAAAGATATACACCTGGAGATCGTTTAACAATGTTTAAATAAATCCACTCTTTTTATGATGTAATCGAATTCCTTATTTGCATTATCATCATTATAAAACATCAACTTACATGATGAGGACTATAATATGCTAACACCATGCAGGTAGACTTTTATGATTCAACGGGGCGTGTAATCGATTAGACCACGAGAGAGGTAGTATACAGTTACCTGAACATCTATACTGTCCACCTGAGAGTAAACGTGATACCTGTTAATAGTTGTGCCATCAGAAGACAACCATTAAAGTTTCCATTATTATGCACAGTGTATATCATTTACTTCATAATTGCTTTGGCAACTGTAAAGGAATCAAGTACCATAAAAGTAAGTTTTACATACATGCCTGTCTTCACAGAACCACACGCATGTTTTCACCGCCAAACTAGCAACATTGCTTTCATTCTATTTATATAGGTATGAACAAAATTTGAAAATTGTACCTCTTTGACGAAAGACATATTGCATATTTCGGGCTCCGAATTGTTTAAAATAACGATTTTCAAACTAATCTTAATGTTTATGGTAGCAAAAGCAGACATTATAGTGGTGTTAAGTGGACTAAATCTTAAATAATTTTACGAAAAGTTGAAGCAGACCTTAAGATAAATGCAAATGACTGAATGAATCATGTGCGACACACTTGCAGCCAACCCACATCAATGGTAGTATATCATTTGATCTCAATACCTGTGAAAATTAATTTATTTACAGTCACATTATACAAACGTACAAACTCTGCACTATAAATCGAAATAATTTATTCGGCAAATAAAATAACGTTTCATAACTAATGAAAGTTTGTATGCCATTCCAAAGAGTATTGAAAACGTGCTACATTTGTTACAGTTGGTGACTAAAGTACAGGTTGGGATGCTAACGACAGCAAATCAGACGCGACACTTACACCTTTAGCCTTGGAAAACTGGCATCAGGCCCGACCTAATGCAAGAAACGGCAGACAGCTAGCTCAAGGGGTTACGAATATAACGGGATTTTGATTAATCGCCAGAAACTGAAAGTAAAAATCATAAATTATTATATCCAAGGGTAATGACTACCGAACGAATCAAACAAATTTTCAATGAGCCTTGCTTGTGGTCGATGTTTCCCCTATTTCAACGGACATCAGTCGTTGTCAAGTGAAGGTTCTTAAAGGCGCAAATACTACAGAATTTTACTTTAATCACCTAATGACCACACATCAAGAAACTAATTTCACGTTGTCTTGTTTAGCATTGCATGACTCGTTCGTAAACATTTCCAAGCCATATATTAGTATACACTACAAGATGAAAAGAAATCCAACACCTAACACATCAATAGATCTGGGAAATTTCTTCCCAACACAGACACTCAGTGATGAAACAATAATCACACAACATTAACATTTTAAATAGAGACAAATAACATATGCAAGTTGTTTTAATTTTATTTTGTTTTATTGTTTTCATAACTTAATGTACCTAATCATATATCACAACATGCCTCCAGTTCCCGGGATCATTGTGAGGTTAAATATTGTATATATATATATATATATATATATATATATATATATATATATATATATATATATATATATATATATATATTCTTCAACGACGAATTGTAACGCCTAACAATTTAGGTTTTGCAAATTAAATATTGGTGTTATTTATTAGTTTAATTGCCACCAAAAGTATAAGCTTTCCGTGGTATTAGAACAGCTTTATCTAAAGTAAACAGGTGATTATATGCGTTATTTAGTGAAACCAGTAAGAGGAATTTTCATAATACTAACTTGCTTGATGTTATTGATTAGGGTAATTATTTAGCGCTAAGCGGAAAGAAAATGGCGTGATTTTTAACATTGAGTCTTGACGCAGCGTACTTAATATGTCCTGCCATTCTTATCTGGTTTATACCCACTTCATTTTCGATGTAATCGTAAACTGCACAAATTTCCTCGACATATTGGATTAAGTTGTTTTGTATTTTTTCGCTAAGTGTGAAAAGAGATTCCGATCTGTACCATGCAGACTTTCAACGATATATTATATGTCCTTCAGCACACACATTGCATGTTAACTGAACGAATAACAGCCTTCATCACAAAGCATGGACTCGTACTAGGGGGTTTATTTAAACATGACCTTACATTGCCTTTAATTGTGCCAAAATTGCTTTCCTTTATTTAGATTACCTCATTTTATATACCTTGCATAGTTTTATTCTAGTAACGTAACTTTGAAATCACATATACAGAAAAGATTCAAGATCTCAAGTACTTGGCATTATTTAACTGACAACGTTTGTATGATACCATAAAACGGGAAATTTCGAAAATATCGGTCCGGATTTCTTTTTAACACGGACCTTTAGTTTTCTATTTTATTGATAATTCTTTTCTTTGCACAACTACTAATAACAGTACTCCTAATACCTCTAACTCCACCAACTCTAGCTATAGGACTCCACTGCCATTGAATTTACAAGCTTTGGTCCTATTAACTACAAAACCATTGCATCTACTAGCTCATTACTACCACTACCACTGCTTCTACTAGTTCTAGATCTATTATTCCCACTATCATTGTTTCTGCAAACCCTAGTTCTATTACCCCCACTACTACTGCAAAAACTAGCTCTGGTCTATTACTCCCCATTACCATTGCATCTGCTAGCTCTCGTTCTATTACTCCCACTACTATATTCCCTGTAAGTTTTAGTTCTATTACTCACACTAGTATATTTCCTCTAAGTCCTAGTTCTATTACTCCCACTACTATATTCCATGTAAGTCCTAGTTCTATTACTCACACTACTATATTCCTTGTGAGTCCTAGTTATATTACTCCCACTACTATATTTCCTGTGAGTCCTAGTTATATTACTCCCACTACTATATTTCCTGTGAGTCTTAGTTATATTACTCCCACTACTATATTCCCTGTAAGTCCTAGTTATATTACTCCCACTACTATATTCCCTGTAAGTCCTAGTTATATTACTCCCACTACTATATTCCCTGTAAGTCCTAGTTATATTACTCCCACTACTATATTCCCTGTAAGTCCTAGTTATATTACTCCCACTACTATATTCTCTGTAAGTCCTAGTTATATTACTCCCTCTACTATATTCCCTGTAAGTCCTAGTTATATTACTCCCACTACTATATTCTCTGTACGTCCTAGTTATATTACTCACACTACTATATTCCCTGTAAGTCCTAGTTCTATTACTCCCACTACTATATTCCTTGTAAGTCCTAGTTATATTACCTCCGCTACTACTGCATCAATTGCTCTAGTCCTATTGCCCCACTTTTATTGCATCTACTATCCCAAGTTCTATTACAACACTATTATTGCATCAACTAGCCTTAGTTCTATTACAACACTATTATTGCATCTACTAAACAGTTTTGTTCACCCACTAGTATTGTCTCTATTAGCTCTAGTTATTGTACCCTCACTCCAAGCTTTAGCACTATTGCCCCCACCACCATTGCATCCACTAGCCCAATGTCTGTTTCCCCGGCTATCACTGCATCTACTAGCCCTAGTTCTGTAAACCCAATACCGTTGCATCTGCTAGCTCTAGTTCTATTGCCCTCACTAACATTGCATAAGGGCATTTCACGGTTGCAATGGAGTTACTGATCGTAGCCCTTAAAAATACCTCCCTTAGCTCCAATGCGTATGCCCACGAAAAATTTCCAGTTACGGATAGTTCAGGATCTTAGCTGTACTACATATCATTATGGTTAAACAAATGAATAAATTATATTTGTCTAACATATTTTGTTCATACTAGGAGAATAATTATATACATTACATCAGATAATTAGATTCGGTGTCCATACTTTGATTGTATCCAATAATTAAATAATATTTACTGTCCATACTTAAATGCTGTCCATATTTATATAATTACAGATAATATGTATTCATAATCCATAATATCAGATACATTTGTAGGACCATTTCATTTTGCTCTCCGATTTTAAACATTTATTGCACATTTTTGGCTGCTTAACTTTAACAAAAATCATCTCAATAATGTGCATTTTTCATACGTTGATAAGTCCTTCTTTCTCAGTTATTTTTATCAAGGCTAATAGTTCGTTTATAACACTAGTTAAGAATGCTATAACACGAGTTCGATAAGAAAATTATAACACGATTACGATACGTCAGCTGATCTGTAATGCTGAATAATTTAGACCAGAACTGGTTTTTTTTGTTTTTTAAATGGAACACAGTATATAATTGTATTCAGAGGAACCTAACAAAGCAATAATTACATTAACTATTATAAAGATATAGGAATGTAATTAATGCAGATTGAATATTTATTCATATTTTATTTTATTTTCTATTTGGTGGTGGTGGGAGAAAGGGTTCTCACATCTTTAAACAATCAAAAAAGTATTTCATCATACACATATTTTATTATTGCCTTGTCCAGTCAAATATAGCCATGCATTCATTCAACCTAATATGTAATTATTTACATTCTCGCTGGTTTTCTCAGAACTTGAAACATCAAGCATCTGACGGTGCATGCAATAACTTTCGGCATGATTGTTCTTTGCCTATGCTGACACGTTAAAATAACTCAAATTTGCTGGAGTCTTTAGACAACATTTCTAATTGCCACCAACAAATTCATCTGAAACAGCTTTCTTAAATTTACTTTAATTCTATTTGACTTTCCATGCATCAAATATGTAAGTTTAAAAGATCCAATTATTTCACATATTCCGTCATATTACTTTGGTTCGCACTTTAAATCAATATTGATCCACGTGACCGGATGTAAAATTGAAGACACGATGATTTAAAAGAGACTGTTTGTAAAAATATGCTCTTCAAGTCAATGATAAATTGATAGTCACAAATATTCATATTTGTTGTCTTTATCTATTAGTCACTCTTTCTGTCTTAGCACCATTATATGCTTGTTTTTAACCAGAAGTATGTTTATGTAATATACGTATGCGAACACATTCATTCAATCTTATACTTATCCATGCACCAGATGAAATGAGACAGACAGACAGACGTATAGACAGGCAGGCAGATAGGTGAGAGCCACAAATGTCATATACATATATAGGGTATATAATATCAATATTTCTCAAAATTGTATACTCTAAAAATTCCAACCGTTCAAGGAAACAAAATTAAAATAATCATCAAGCAGACTCGTACGTGCGCCTGTCTGTTCAACCGTGGAAGATATTTGTGCATTTTGAAAAAAAAAATATATCCTTCCTAGATATAACTAAAGCTATTTCATGAATAATATAATGAATATTAATAGAAATGCATCAGTCTAAATCGATTATATATATATATATATATATATATATATATATATATATATATATATATATATATATATATATATATATATATATATCCTGCATAGTATTATTGTTTTTATTTCTTCTTTTAATTTACTCATGGTAATAAAACATTACATATATGGTAGAGAAATGTCAGGTGTTAACTGGCCGAGTTTCTTTGGCGGAAATGGAGATGCGATTTTGTTTCTAGAGAAAATTAAGCAGCATTCACAGTGATCATTCAGAGATTTAAGCTAATTGGTGACAATTTTATTTAATTTTTTTATACTATTTTACTGTTGGCAATTTACGGAATCGTGGTATTTTCCGCGCAATATAATCACTACCCAGCTACGATATGTAAGTTAGAATTTTTTCTCGATGTCGTTGAACCACCATTAACTGAAACGATTAAAACTGTTTTCATTATCATATTTTGATAATTCTTCAAGCGAGATAAATTGCAGTAAAAGTCATTTTAAGCAGCGATAGACTTTCGCACAATCAAATAATACAAACCAGGGCATGAGGTAGTAATGGAAAGATAATGAAGTTTTGAAATTGGCAGAGAACATTTATTTGAAAGCTACGCAAATTACTGAAAAAAATAAAGGATGAAAAAACAATTGATCAAATATTGATAAAATTTATTTTTTAAGATAGTGATATATCGATCTTGCTTGCAGAATGTGAGCGGTCTGACACATTTTCTTGATCTACATCTGCCATCTTTATTAATTGAACTATCCGGAAATGAATTGCACCGAGGTGCCCTCTGGTGTTTTCAAGGGGAGATAATAACCGTGAAATGCCCTATACTAACCATAGTTCTATTAACCCACTGATATTACCTCTACTGGTCCAAGTTTTATTACCCGCACTAATATTGAATCTATTAGCTCTAGTACTATTACCGCCACTACCATTGCATATACTACCTCAAGTAGTACTATACATTATATCTACTAGCTCTAGTTAATTTACCCCCACTACCACTGCATCTATTAATCTTAGTTATGCTACCCTAACCACCATTACATCTACTAGCCTTAATGCTATTACCCACACTACCACTACATCTATTAATCTTATGCTACCCTAACCACTATTACATCTAATAGCCCTAATGCTATTATCCCACTTCCATTGCATCTATTAATCATAGTTATGCTACCCTAACCACTATTACATCTAATAGCCCTAATGCTATTATCCCACACTACCATTGCAACTATTAATCCTAGTTATGCTACCCTAAGCACCATTACATCTACTAGCCCTAATGGTATTACCCCCACTACCATTGCATCTATTAATTCTAGTTATGCTACCCTAACCACTATTACATCTACTAGCCCTAATGCTATTACCCCCACTACCATTGCATCTATTAATTCTAGTTATGCTACCCTAATCACTATTACATCTACTAGCCCTAATGCTATTACCACACTACCATTGCATCTATTAATCCTAGTTATGCTACCCTAACCACTATTACATCTACTAGCCCTAATGCTATTACCACACTACCATTGCATCTATTAATCCTAGTTATGCTACCCTAACCACTATTACATCTACTAGCCCTAATGCTATTACCACACTACCATTGCATTTATTAATCCTAGTTATGCTACCCTAACCACTATTACATCTACTAGCCCTAATGCTATTACCACACTACCATTGCATCAATTATTCCTAGGTATGCTACCCTAACCACTATTACATCTGCTAGCCCTAATGCTATTACCACACTACCATTGCATCTATTAATCCTAGTTATGCTACCCTAACCACTATTACATCTACTAGCCCTAATGCTATTACCACACTACCATTGCATTTATTAATCCTAGTTATGCTATCCTAACCACTAATACATCTACTAGCCCTAATGCTATTACCACACTACCATTGCATCTATTATTCCTAGGTATGCTACCCTAACCACTATTACATCTACTAGCCCTAATGCTATTACCCCACTACTACTGCATCTATTAATCCTAGTTATGCTACCCTAACCACTGTTACATCTACTAGCCCTAATGCTATTACCCCCACCACCATTGCATCTATTAATTATATTTATGCTACCCTAATCACTATTACATCTACTAACCCTAATGCTATTACCACACTACCATTGCATCTATTAATCCTAGTTATGCTACCCTAACCATTATTACATCCACTAGCCCTAATGCTATTACCACACTACCATGGCATCTTTTAATCCTAGTTATGCTACCCTAACCACTATTACATCTACTAGCCCTAATGCTATTACCACACTACCATTGCATTTATTAATCCTAGTTATGCTACCCTAACCACTATTACATCTACTAGCCCTAATGCTATTACCACACTACCATTGCATCTATTAATCCTAGTTATGCTACCCTAACCACTATTACATCTACTAGCCCTAATGCTATTACCACACTACCATTGCATTTATTAATCCTAGTTATGCTACCCTAACCACTATTACATCTACTAGCCCTAATGCTATTACCCACACTACCACTGCATCTATTAATCTTAGTTATGCTACCCTAACCACTATTACATCTACTAGCCCTAATGCTATTACCCCAACTACCACTGCATCTATTAATCTTAGTTATGCTACCCTAAGCTCCATTACATATACTAGCCCTAATGCTATTACCCACACTACCACTGCATCTATTAATCTTAGTTATGCTACCCTAAGCACGATTACATCTACTAGCCCAAATGATATTACCCCCACTACCATTGCATCTATTAATCCTAGTTATGCTACCCTAACCACTATTACATCTACTAGCCCTAATGCTATTACCACACTACCATTGTATCTATTAATCCTAATTATGCTACCCTAACCACTATTACATCTACTAGCCTTAATGCTATTACCCCCACTACCATTGCATCTACTACCTATATATATATATATATATATATATATATATATATATATATATATATATATATATATATATATATATAAATGTATATTTATATATATATATCTATATAAATATATATATATATATATATATATATATATATATATATATATATATATATATATACACACATATATATATATATATATATATATATATATATATATATATATATATATATATATATATATATATATATATATATATATATATATATATATATATATATATATATATATATTAGCCCACTACCATTGCATCTAGTAGCCCTAGTTCTATTACCTCCGCAATACTACTTCATCTACTTGCTCTACTTCTGTTACCCTCACTAGCATTGCCTCTACTAGCTCTAGTTATATTGCCTCCACCACCGTTGTCGTCCAATCAGATCTATGAAGGTTTATCCTTTTGTGTAGCTTTTCAGTTTCTCCGACGTACTGAAGGCAACAGATCTTACATGTGATGAGATAAATCACTTTCTCTGTTTTGCACGTTTTGTTTGGACCATGTATGTTTAGTTTTTCTTTATTCACTGTGCTAGTGAATGTCTTGGTCTCTATCATATGTTGAAAGGTTTTGCATCTTTTATCGCCACAGGATCCAGATTGACTAGGTTGGTTTGGACTAGCGATTAGCGTTAGCTTTGCCCTGACTAGGATGTCCTAAAGTACAAAAAGCTGTACAGAAGCCCGGTCGCAGAACACTTCTCCTCCCCTGGCCACACTTTCAGTGATATAATACTTATCGCTATTGCTAACAACCACAGCTGGAGTTCCGAAACCAGGAAGGAAAAGGAATCATACTGGATACGCCGCCTTAGAACATTGAAATCAAGCGGTCTAAACCAAGAAGACTAGGAAATGAAAACTATGCAATAGTAAAATTTAACATTTTCTAAATCTTATTATCCTTCAATTTTTACTATAAGAATAACCGGTATAGAATCAAACATCCGGGATATAATCTGCGTTACATATGTACAAAAAGTAAAAATATATGTCGCTTTGGCTTGTAGACTTTTAGGGAATTATACAACGTTTTCAGTTTCTGCATCTAGTCTATACAAGCTGGTTCTATTTATAGTTTTTGCACATGTGAAGACAGCCATGTAGAGGTTTACAAACACAACGTTTTTGTGTTTATTTGTTTATCTTTATATGTTTTGTATTTGCCTTTGAAAAAGACTCATTAAGAGTCGAAAGCGCTTAGGCTAGTTAGTTACTAGTTTCGTACTGTTCGTCGTCAGTTTATTGCATCTATCTATCTATCTATCTATCTATCTATCTATCTATCTATCTATATATATATATATATATATATATATATATATATATATATATATATATATATATATATATATATATATATATATATATATATGCATGCATGCATGCATGCATACATACATACATACATACATACATACATACATACATACATACATACATACATACATACATACATACATACATACATACATACATATCTAGCAGAAGAAGAATTATAAAATGTGCAAGTCTTTTGTACATATGGAATACTTAACTTTACATATCTGAGTTTTAAAGCTAATATAAAGTAATCGACAATTACTGACTGTACGTGTAATGTCTATATCTCTTCGCAAAATAAATCACAAATTCCATTCCTTTGTCTCTTCACGTGACTAAATACTTTGAGGTTCAACTATACATATTATTTACAAATTGGTGGATGACCGATAAAATGTTTAAAGTCATATCAAAGGTTTATGTATTTTTGAAAGGGTTTTATTAAAAGATTTAAAACGAATTTTCTCTCTATTGCTATATAATTTTATCTCTTTTGCCATATAATTTCTCTTTATTGCTATATAATTTTCTCTCTATTGCTATATAATTTTCTCTCTTTTGCTATATAATTTTCTCGCTGTTGCTATATAATTTCTATTTTGAAATCTTTTGCTCAATACTATTACTAAAGAAGAAAGAGAAACCAAGTTGTATTGTAAATTTTCTCCTTGTTACAATCGTTGAAAACTAAATTTCATGCGATGGGAAATATGACGCTGAGAGGATCAACACAGATGTCATCGTACAAGCGATTAAGTTGATGATGAATGTGTGCATCACCTATTTATCTCTTATACCGTGTCTTATGTATTTTAAACATACTAATATGCAGTCGTTTTTGGTTTCACGTACAATTCGAATGCTATGGGAAGCTCAAATATAAATCAGCTTTACACACGTTATGCAAGTTTAGACGTATACGGAGGGCTTTTTCGTAGCAGATTACGTTTTCTTAATATAGTACCCCCACCCCACCTAACCCACAACCCCCCACCAAAAATAACAACATGGATTTGCATCACATATTACATTCTTGGTGCAACAGTCGAAATGACCACGTTATAATTCAATCTACAACTGTGAGACAGTGAGATGAAAAATCAAAACAGAAATAGAAAAGAAATGGACTGGTGCATCAAAACAGAAATAGAAAAGAAATGGACTGGTGCATCAAAACAGAAATAGAAAAGAAATGGACTGGTGCATCAAAACAGAAATAGAAAAGAAATGGACTGGTGCAAAGATTTAGATGCATTATATGAAAATGCAATCAAATGTTGCATAAAATTTATTTACAATTTTTCAGACTCTAACCCTCCCCCCAGCATAAAATACATATCTGCAAAGTTTGTATTTGACAGCTAACATTTTGCCAGCCCTCCGTCCCCGCCCCATACAAAGTACTTTTGGCTAATTATATTCATTTTTTAGGTACTTTCAATAAGAATTGGGGCTTTATCTCAGTGTGGCTTGTCATTTGCAGTAGTTATTGTAATTTGTCAGTTTCTATCCAGTCGATTATTATATTAGATGAAGTGATGTCAGCACTTTTTTGCATGGCATGGTTTAATGCAGATATAAAAATAGATTTGCTTTTGTAGATAATATCCAAACAGTATTTATATTGTACTTCAAAAATATTTTATTTGTATTAAACCAAATTGAGAAGTTATAGGGTCCTACGTCAGGAACAATTTATAAGGTGAACCCCACCCCCAATCGAACTTAAAGAGTACATAAATGGAAGCTACGGGATTGACTCGCACTCACGTGCTACTTTTATCTAGAGATCAGTAAGAGCATGGAGTACAAGTCCTAGTAAACATTTGGTACGACAAAGAAATCAAGAAAGTGTGAAAACAGATGAAGTCAAAAGACAATGGTAAATATGCCACAGCACGTCACACTGTTTTGTTCTGTAATAGACATTATTTCCCATCAGTGTTTCAAACACGTCAATTTTCCGGTAAGAACAGAACGCATTGTTTGTTGCAGGTGGACACGTATGTATAATTTAAAAACACGCTTCATTAATATGTCATAAATACAAATTTGTCAATACCATTAGATTAGTTGAAATATGCTGTTGAGATCAGTAAGAAACACTACCCTCTTAATATGTGAAATAATAATACAATGCATTATACTTCAATCTTAACAAGAAAGAGACACCAGCCTGCTCGGAAATAAAGAATTGGGTTTGTTAAGTGCTTCACGGAAATGGACGATATCTGAAAGAGGGTGATACAGAAAACTGGCACTCACCGTGTTTTAAAAAATATAAACTGCCAACAGACAGATATACATAACGTATGCAATTTTTATGTGCATGTCTGTTTGTATTTATGCCTGTAAATATTCACTAGCTTTATTGATATATCATCACAATAATGGTTAAATATTGTTTTTTAAAGTTAATTTCTAACAATAAAAATATCATAAATTGCAAAAAAAAATTTACGAAGACAAATTCTTTCAAATAGTTGTAAACAAGTAGACATACAAGAATAAATATGAAGCTGTTATAATGAATAAAATGGTCTGTAAATTTAAACGGATTGGATAAAATCTATAAATGCTTCAAAACGGGGTCCATCTTTCTCATGCAAACCGCATTCTTGTAAAAGTCTAAATTTTACTCATGTGGTACACCATTAGAATACATCTTAATTAGCTTCTCATAATACGGTTATGTCTCGCGTGGTGGAAAATGATGTCTCGCGTGGTGGAAAATGATGTCTCACGTGGTGGAAAATGATGTCTCACGTGGTGAACGATGATACGCTCTACTAGAGTCTTACACTGTCGATAGACACTAACATCTTATGCACAGTTTCGTGGTTAGCTTTTCAGTAGTATGTATATATGACGTATTTTTCCATATACGTTAGATTTTGTACTATTTGTGGACTTTGTGGATTTTTGTATGGATTCCGATTGTGGATTTGTTAGTGGATTTTGATTCCACTTATTTTGTCAAATATAAAGAACATCATAAATTGTACAATACTTGAAGTGATTGTAAGACATGAAGGTCTGACTGCCTTTATGATTGACCATAATAATAATAGGCCTATGTATGACAGATTTTGGGTGATTTATAAGGAATCTTAAATTCAATAACAGGCCTATGTATGACAGATTTTGGGTGATTTATAAGGAATCTTAAATTCAATAACAGGCCTATGTATGACAGATTTTGGGTGATTTATACGGAATCTTAAATCCAATAACAGGCCTATGTATGACAGATTTTGGGTGATTTATAAGGAATCTTAAATTCAATAACAGGCCTATGTATGACAGATTTTGGGTGATTTATACGGAATCTTAAATTCAATAATAGGCCTATGTATGGCAGATTTTGGGTGATTTATAAGGAATCTTAAATCCAATAACAGGCCTATGTATGGCAGATTTTGGGTGATTTATAAGGAATCTTAAATCCAATAACAGGCCTATGTATGGCAGATTTTGGGTGATTTATAAGGAATCTTAAATCCAATAACAAGCCTATGTATGGCAGATTTTGGGTGATTTATAAGGAATCTTAAATCCAATAACAGGCCTATGTATGGCAGATTTTGGGTGATTTATAAGGAATCCTAAATTCAATAACAGGCCTATGTATGACAGATTTTGGGTGATTTATAAGGAATCTTAAATCCAATAACAGGCCTATGTATGGCAGATTTTGGGTGATTTATAAGGAATCTTAAATCCAATAACAGGCCTATGTATGGCAGATTTTGGGTGATTTATAAGGAATCTTAAATCCAATAACAGGCCTATGTATGGCAGATTTTGGGTGATTTATAAGGAATCTTAAATCCAATAACAGGCCTATGTATAGCAGATTTTGGGTGATTTATAAGGAATCTTAAATCCAATAACAGGCCTGTGTATGGCAGATTTTGGGTGATTTATAAGGAATCTTAAATCCAATAACAAGCCTATGTATGGCAGATTTTGGGTGATTTATAAGGAATCTTAAATCCAATAACAGGCATATGTATGGCGGATTTTGGGTGCTTTATAAGGAATCTTAAATCCAATAACAAGCCTATGTATGGCAGATTTTGGGTGATTTATAAGGAATCCTAAATTCAATAACAGGCCTATGTATGACAGATTTTGGGTGATTTATAAGGAATCTTAAATTCAATAACAGGCCTATGTATGGCAGATTTTGGGTGATTTATAAGGAATCTTAAATCCAATAACAGGTCTATGAATAGCAGATTTTGGGTGATTTATAAGGAATCTTAAATCCAATAACAAGCCTATGTATGGCAGATTTTGGGTGATTTATAAGGAGTCTTAAATCCGATAACAGGCCTATATATGGCAGATTTTGGGTGCTTTATAAGGAATCTTAAATCCAATAACAAGCCTATGTATGGCAGATTTTGGGTGATTTATAAGGAATCCTAAATTCAATAACAGGCCTATGTATGGCAAATTTTGGGTGATTTATAAGGAATCCTAAATTAAATAACAGGCCTATGTATGGCAAATTTTGGGTGCTTTATAAGGAATCCTAAATTCAATAACAGGCCTATGTATGGCAAATTTTGGGTGCTTTAAAAGGAATCCTAAATTCAATAACAGGCCTATGTATGGCAGATTTTGGGTGCTTTAAAAGGAATCCTAAATCCAATAACAGGCCTACGTATTACAGATTTTGGGTGATTTATAAGGAATCTTCCATTTTATAACAGGCCAATATATGGCAGATTTTGGATGCTGTGTAAGGAATCTAACATGCTGAAACTGGATAAACCTTCCATTCTATAACATGCCAATGTATGGCAGATTTTGGATTCTTTATAAGGAATCTTTCAGGCCAAAATATGGCAGATTTTGGGTGCTTTGTAAGGAATATTCTATTCTATAACAGGCCAAAGTATGGCAGATTTTGTGTTCTTTATAAGGAATCTTCTATTCTATAACAGGCCAATGTATGGCAGATTTTGGGTGCTTTGTAAGGAATATTCCATTCTATAATATCAGGAATGACACCACGACTTCCAAGGAAACAACAATATTAAGGAAGTCCATCATAAGTACAAAGGGAGCTTTAATGTGAAGTACAAAGGGAACTTTAATATCAAGTATGACACCACGACTACCAAGGAAACTTCAATATTAAGAAGTCCACCATAAGTACGAAGGGAACTTTAATATCAAGTATGACACCATGACTACCAAGGGAACTTCAGTATCAAGTATATAAAGTATGACACCCTAACTACAAAGGGAACTTCAGTATCAAGTATGACACCCTGACTACAAAGGGAACTTCAGTATCAAGTATGACACCCTAACTATAAAGGGAACTTCAGTATCAAGTATGACACCCTGACTACAAAGGGAACTTTAATATGAAGTATGATATTATGACTACGAAGGAAACACTACTATAAAGTATGATACCACGACTCTAGCATAGCGGATAACTCTATTAATGTGAACAAACTATGGGTTGAAAAGTAATGTCATCCAACACGTATTCTTACTAACGTGATTTCACGTGATGGCTGTTATAATAACGAGATTTTACGTGATGGCTGTTAAAATAACGAGATTTCACGTGATGGCTGTTATACCTTCAACTGATTAAATATTTAAAGTTCCAGGTAAATTATAAAATCCAAGATGACGTCATAGAGTTGAAGAAGGAGTGTTTTTTTAATGCCCCTGCAACAACTTGTAGAAGATGGCGGCGTCATAATTCAAGATGCCTACTTAATGGACATGATACAAACGAAAAGTCGAACTTAGATTCCTAAGGTGAACGAAATTTCACAGACAATTTCAAACTCTTGGAATATTGCATTAAAAGGTATGGCAGTATCAGAAAGTGAAACCAAAATATCGAAATGATAATTACAAAAAAAATAAAAAATTGCAAAAGTATTTTACTGATGTAAAAAATATTACCAAATGCAGTACGTTGCACAAAGATAATAATATATATATATATATATATATATATATATATATATATATATATATATATATATATATATATATATATATATATATATATAATTAGTAAGGTAATAGCATATTTTAAAGATACATTAAAATATAGCTAAAATTTAGAGACTCAAAGAATTAGAAATTTTTTTTAAAATTAAAAACAGCATTTAAATTACAAGAATTATCAACTATGAAACAAAATATAAAAATACAGCAATTATGAAAATAATACAATATCAATACCACATTTGAATAATAAGTAAAATGCATAATATCAACAAAAATCATTGTTAATGAAACAAATTTAGAAATTTAAAATCTTTCAAATTTTGCAAAGTTAATGTAAAAGACAATTAAATGAAAACCAGAAATATGTTTTTACAAAATATGTATTTAACCAACCCAAAAATTTAAAACAAATATGTTTAAACTTTCTTTTAAAAAAAATATAAAAATGAATATTGCAGACTTGAAAGAAATATAACAGACAAATTGTAAAAGTACATTATAAATGTATACAAAACATCATCAGGAACAAACACAACCGGCACATCAGTCCCGTTTTAAGACATAGGCACGCAAGGTATCGGTTGTTTTAGCAACTCTGTGTGTGTGTGTGTGTGTGTGTGTGTGTGTGTGTGTGTGTGTGCCTATGGCACCCAAACTTCTTGAAATGGCTCTGCTACACACAATAACGGAAAAGGCAAGTCTTTGTTAGTGTGTCCAAATGCCACGTTGAATGGAAAAAAAGAAGTATAAAGCAATATGTTTAATAATTATTTAAAAGAGCCTCATGAAACGGGACACAACGTCAGAAACGACAAAATATCAGTGTTCAGGCAAGTCTCGACAGTAAAATGACCAAAAAGGGCGGCATACTAAACAAAGTATGCAGTAGCGTTAATCAGCTGATGATGTTCCCCTTTATAGTAATTTGAAAATGAAATATAATTTTGCTTATTATAGTGCCTAATTTAAATAAATGATTTGATGTCGAGTACTTCCCGAAGTGTACAACTACAGCTGTCATCTCACCCGTTTATAAATAAGTCTAAAAATTTACAAGTAAAGAGAAATCGAGCCTTTACCAGTAGCCTGTAAAAATATTTGATTCAAATTTTTTTCAACCTAAGACCAATTAATGGGGTCATAGAAATGATAACGTAAGGGAAGAGCTATGTAATGAATACGTCGTTGTTTATATTGATCATCAACACGTTCACGTGTAATTCATATTATAACAGCGCAGTAGATTTTGGCTTTTTGTGAAAACATATTCGGCATATTGATAGAAGTGTACTTTATCCTAGAATCGTAAATGAAAATATTAGCAATAAATTTCTTACGATGCTGAAACCAATACTGAAAATTTCAAAATTTATTTGATAACTTCAAAATTGCGTAATTGAAACGTTTGATTGCCATGCAATTGTGACAAAGCTGTGTTTTATCAGCTTTTTTATTTTGTCTATATTTTCATGCTTTAAAGACATATTTTTAACCAGCATATTGGAGAAAATTTACTTTCACTTTTATATGCTAATGATTTGGTTATCTTTGCCGAAATAGCTATTTACTTCAAAGAATTCTAAAACACCTAAAATAATACTGAAGCATCTGGTAACTAAAGAGAGTTGTAGATTTTTTTTGTGCAAGAAATCAGAAACCATCTAGCTGGTAATGCTACATAGATTTGTTTAAAATCTTTGCAAAGTGTTCACTTACAATGTATAAGAAATGGAACCTTTCCTTTAATGATAAGTAACGTACGTTTATAAAAAAAAAAAAACATGTTGAAAGACTGGGCCCTTTATGTAAAATCCACATGTTGAAAGACTGGGCCCTTAATGTGTTGATATAGAAAACGCATTCCACATCGCTGCTAAAAGTCAACTTTACGATAATTTGAGATAATCCCATTTACCTTCGTATGTTCATCATCAATAAAAAAGCAGTAATAGTATTAGTATTGTACAAGCCAGTTAATAATCTAACTTCACGTTTAACATTCCTCTTAAACACGCTAGATCTTTGTCTTCAAATATGTCAGCCATAATTATATATTGATAGATATCTGTCTTCCATGAGGTTCTTCTATTCTGTACAGTGATACGTATCTGTACAGTGATACGTATCTGTACAGTGATACGTATCCTCCAGAAGAGATCCATCGTAACATTCAAAAGGCAACATAATTACACCTTTTTGGAATAAATTCGGTACCTGATAATATTTTGAGATAAATAATTTGCATGCGTGTCAGACATGTATAGTAAATCTTATCTAATAACTTGGGATTTATCTCTTTTGCTACACTGGTTAACCGTTCGATTAGTGTGCAAAGTGAACAAAGCCAGAACATCAGAAGTTCAATAGCAACTTTTTGTGCCTAAATTTTCATATTTGATAACATTTAGTACATTCTTTTACAAACAGACGTTTCTTTAATAGATTTCATAGAGCGTGATAATTTGCAAATTACGTCTGTTTGATCAGACGAAGGTGATGATAATTTGATGATGCCTGATTAATACTTGTAAAGATTGTTGTCTTTGGGCGACGATGAAGTAATAAAAGGTACATTTTACACTACAGATAAGTGAAGATGTCTGCGTGATATCCCATAATCAAAATAACACAAGCATCCATCTTTACCAGTGATAAACAGATAACTATGTGTGTGGCTCCATGCTTGCTAAAATTAATTTTTAAAGTTGATCATCAGGTAAATATTTTCCAAAGCTATGGACAATGGTGAAATAAAATTGAAGCTTGACTTAGAGCGTTGGACAACGAATAAACAAGACAAATAAACAATAGAAACTGTATATTATGCTTAGTATATTATTGTAAATATCATTTGCAATCTCATCTAGTGTGTACATTTATGTCTGTCAATAATGTTTGTCTATTTTACTGAATGAATTTGTCTCTACCACTAATGTTAATCTGATACTGTGTGTTAATGTATTTCTATCCATAAAATTTGTATGTCCGAGTCTGTCTATTTCTTTCTATCAAAATATTTGTCTGTCCGAGTCTGTCTATTTCTTTCTATCAAAATATTTGTATGTCCGAGTCTGTCTATTTCTTTCTATCAAAATATTTGTCTGTCCGAGTTTGTCTATTTCTTTCTATCAAAATATTTGTATGTCCGAGTCTGTCTATTTCTTTCTATCAAAATATTTGTCTGTCCGAGTCTGTCTATTTCTTTCTATCAAAATATTGTCTGTTCGAGTCTGCTAATTTATTTCTATCAATAATATTTGTAAGTTAGAGTCTGTACATTTATTTCTATCATTAAAATTTGTCTGTCAGCGTCTGTATATTTATTTCTATCAACAATATTTGTCTGTTCCAGTCTGTCAGTTTATTTCTGTTACTAATATTTTTCTGTTCCATTCTGTCAATTTATTTCCATCAATACTCTTTGTATATTAAAATATGTCTATTTATTTCTATCAATAATATATGTCTGTTCGAGTCAGTCAATTTTTTTCTATCAATAATGTTTGTCTGTTCGAGTCTGTCGCTTTTTTTTATCAATAATATTTGTCTGTTGGAGTCTGTCAATTTATATCTATCAATAATATTTGTCAGTTCGAATATGTCTATTTCTATAAATAATATTTGTTTGTTCAAATCTGTCTATTTCTATCAAAATTGCTTGTCTGATCGAGTCTGTCAATTTATTTCTATCAATAATATTTGTCTGAGTCTGTCAATTTATATTTATCAATAATATGTGTCAGTTCGAATCTGTCTATTTATTTCTATAAATAATATTTGTTTGTTCGAATCTGTCTATTTATTTCTATCAATATTGTTTGTAAGTTTGAGTATGTTAATTTACTTCTATCAATAATATCTGTCTATATGTGTCTTTCAATTAATTGTATCAATAATGTTTGTTTGTTCGAGTCTGTCACTTTATGTCTATCGATAATGTTTGTAAGTTTGAGTATGTTAATTTACTTCTATCAATAATATCTGTCTGTTCGAGTCTGTCAATTTATTTCTATCAATAATATTTTGCTCTTCCAATCTGTCCAATTTTTTATATCAATAATATTTGTCTGTTCGGCACTGTTTATTTATTTCTAAAACTAATATTTTTCTGTTCGAGTCAGTCAATTTATTTCTGTCAATAATATTTGTCTGTTCGAGTCTTTAAATTTATTTCTATCCATAATAATTGTCTGTTCGAGTTTGTCAATCTATTTATATCAATAATATTTGTTGCTCGAATCTGTCAATTTCTAACAATACTATTTGTTCGAGTCTGTTAATTTATTTATATCAGTAATGTTTGTCTGTTCCAGTCGGTCAGTTTATTTCTCTCAATAATATTTGTCTGTTCGAATCTGTCAATTTATTTTTATCAGTAATATTTTTCTGTTCGAGTCTGACAGTTTATTTATATCAATTCTATGTATGTTCGATTCAATAAGATTATTTCTATCAATAATATTTGTCTATTTGAGTCTGTCAGTTTATTTCTATCAATAATGTTTGTCTGTTCGACTCTGGCAATTTATTTATATCAATAATGTTTGTCTATTCTATTTGAGTTATGTCTGTTTATTAAATCAATAATATTAGTCTATTCGAATCTGTTTTATTTCTATCAAAAATGTTTGTCTGTTTGAGTCTGTGAATTTAATTCTATCAATAGTATATGTCTGTTCGAATCTGTCAGTTTATTTATATCGATAATATTTGTCTGTTCTAGTCAGTCAATATTATTTCTAACAATAATATCTTTCTGTTCGAGTCTGTCAACTTATTTATGTCAATAATGTTTGTCTGTTAAAGTTATGTCTATTTATTATATCAATAATATTAGTCTGTTCGAGTCTGTCAATTTATTGCAATCGATAATGTTTGTCTGTTCGAATCTGTCAATTTATTTCTCTTAATAATGTTCGTCTGTTCGAGGCTGTCAATGTATGTCTATCAATAATTTTTATCTGTTCCAGTCTGTCAATTTATTTCTATCAAAAATGTTTCTCTGCTCGAGTCTGTCAACATATTTCTGTCAATAAGACTAGATTATTAAGATCAATAAAATATCATGACCATTAGATTATGTAGACCATTATATTATGTACACTGTACACCAGTATGTTATATACACCAGTATATTATGTACACTGTGCAAAAACATATCATGTAGAGAAGTATATTACGTACAATGTACACCAGTATATTATGTACATCGTACACAAGTATATTATATAGATCAATATATTATGTACACTGTACAAAGTATATTATGCAGACTAGTATATTATGTACACTGTACACCAGTATATATTTTGTATATCATACACCAATATATTATGTATATCAATATATTATTTACATTCTACACAAGTATATTTTGTAGAACAGTATATGATGTACTCTGTACATCAGTATATCATGTAGACAAGTATACATGTATTATGTACACTCTGCACAAGTATATTATTATACCAGTATTTGATGTACTTTGTAGACCAGTAGATGATGCAGATCAGTAGTATACCAGTAAATTATGTAGACTAGTAGATTATGTAGACCAATAGCCTATGTAGACCAATAAATTATGTAGACCAGTAGATTATGTAGACCAATAGTTTATGTAGACCAGTAAATTATGTAGACCAGTAGATTATGTAGACCAGTAAATTGTGTAGACCAGTAGATTATGTAGACCAATAGTTTATGTATACCAGTAAATTGTGTAGACCAGTAGATTATGTAGACCAATAAATTATGTAGACCAATAGTTTATGTAGACCAGTAAATTGTGTAGACCAATAGATTATGTAGACTAATGGTTTATGTAGACTCGTAAATTATGTAGACCAGTAGATTATGTAGACCAGTAAATTGTGTAGACCAGTAGATTATGTAGACCAATAAATTATGTAGACCAGTAAATTGTGTAGACCAGTAGATTATGTAGACCAATAGTTTATGTAGACCAGTAAATTATGTAGACCAGTAGATTATGTAGACCAATAGTTTATGTAGACCAGTAAATTATATAGACCAGTAGATTATGTAGACCAGTAAATTGTGTAGACCAGTAGATTATGTAGACCAATAAATTATGTAGACCAGTAAATTGTGTAGACCAGTAGATTATGTAGACCAATAGTTTATGTAGACCAGTAAATTGTGTAGACCAGTAGATTATGTAGACCAGTAAATTGTGTAGACCGGTAGATTATGTAGACCAATAGATTATGTAGACTAGTAGATTATGTAGACCAGTAGATTATGTAGAGTAGATGATTATGTAGACTAGTAGATCGTGTAGACTAGTAGATTATGTAGACCAGCAGATCGTATATTCTAGTAGCTTATGTGGACCAGTAGATTATGTAGACCAGTAGACTATGTCAACCAATAGATTGTGTAGACCAGTAGATTGTGTAGACCTGTAGATTACGTAGATCAGTATATTGTGTGGACCAATAGATTGTGTAGACCAGTAGATTGTGTAGACCTGTAGATTATGTAGATCAGTAGATTGTTTGGACCATTAGATTGTGTAAACCAGTAGATTGTGTAGACCAGTTTATTATGTAGATCAGTAGTAGACCAGGCGATTGTTTTGACAAGTAGAAAACCAGTAGATTGTGTAGACCAATAGTAGATGAGTAGGTTAAGTAGCAGATTCTGTAGACCAGTAGATTATGTAGACCAGTATTATGTGTAGACCCGTAAGTTGTGTAGACCAGTAGATTGTATAGAACAGTAGATTGTGTAGACCAGTAGATTGTGTAGACCCTTAGATTAGGTAGACCAGTAGATTGTGTAGACAAGTAGATTGTGTAGACCAGTAAATTATGTAGACCTGTAGATTATGTAGATCCGTAGATTGTGTAGACCAGTAGATTATATAGACCAGTACATTGTGTAGACCAGCAGATTATGTAGACCAGTAGATTGTGTTGACCTGTAGATTATGTAGATCGTTAGATTGAGTAGACCTGTAGATTATGTAGTACAGTAGATTGTGTAGACCTGTAGATTATGTAGATCAGTAGATCGTGTAGACCAGTAGATTATGTAGACCCATATATTGTGTAGACCAGCAGATTATGTAGACCCTTAGATTATATAGAACCTTAGATTATGTAGAGCCGTAGATTATGTAGACCAGTAGATTATGTAGACCAATAGATTTTGCAGACCCGTAGATTATGGTAGATTATGTAGACCAATAGTAGACCAGACGATTGTTTTGAGAAGTAGAAGACCAGTAAATCGTGTAGACTTGTAGATTGTGTAGACCAGTAGATTGTGTAGACGAGTAGATTATGTAGACCAGCAGATTATGTAGACCAGTAGTAGATTAGTAGATAAAGTAGAACATTGCGTAGACCAGTAGATTATGTTGACCAGTAGTATGTGTAGACCTGTAAATTGTGTAGACCTGTAAATTGTTTAAACCAGTAGATTGTGTAGTACAGTAGATTGTGTAGACCAGTATATTGTGTAGACCAGTAGATTGTGTAGTCATGTAGATTATGTTGATCAATAGACTGTGTAGTACAGTAGATTATGAAGACCAATAGATTGTCTAGACCAGTAGTAGATGAGTAGGTTAAGTAGCAGATTGTGTATACCACTAGATTATGTAGACCAGTAGTATGTGTAGACCCGTAAATTGTGTAGACCAGTAGATCATGTAGATCCGTAGATTGTGTTGACCAGTAGATTGTGTAGAACCTTAAATTGTGTAGACCTGTAGATTGCGTAGACCTGTAGATTGTGTAGACCTGTAGATTGTGTAGACCAGTAGATCTATGTAGACAATTAGATTATGTAGACCCGTAGATTGTGTAGACCATTAGATTGTGTAGATCAGTAGATTATGTAGACCAGTAGATTTTTTTAGACCAGTTGATTGTGTGGACCTGTAATTTATGTCGATCATTAGATTTTTTAGACCAGTAGATTATGTAAACCAGTAGATTGTGTAGACCATTAGATTGTGTAGACCAGTAGATTGTGTAGACCAGTAGATTGTGTAGACCAGTAGATTGTGTAGACCCGTAGATTATGTAGACCAGTAGATTTTGTAGACCGGTAGTAGACCAGCAGAATGTGTAGACCAGTAGATTATGTAGACCAGCAGATTATGTAGACCAGTAGTAGATTAGTAGATAAAGTAGAACATTGCGTAGACCAGTAGATTATGTTGACCAGTAGTATGTGTAGACCTGTAAATTGTGTAGACCTGTAAATTGTGTAAACCAGTAGATTGTGTAGTACAGTAGATTGTGTAGACCAGTATATTGTGTAGACCAGTAGATTGTGTAGTCATGTAGATTATGTTGATCAATAGACTGTGTAGTACAGTAGATTATGAAGACCAATAGATTGTCTAGAGCAGTAGTAGATGAGTAGGTTAAGTAGCAGATTGTGTATACCAGTAGATTATGTAGACCAGTAGTATGTGTAGACCCGTAAATTGTGTAGACCAGTAGATCATGTAGATCCGTAGATTGTGTTGACCAGTAGATTGTGTAGAACCTTAGATTGTGTAGACCTGTAGATTGCGTAGACCTGTAGATTGTGTAGACCAGTAGATTTATGTAGACAATTAGATTATGTAGACCCGTAGATTGTGTAGACCATTAGATTGTGTAGATCAGTAGATTATGTAGACCAGTAGATTTTTTTAGACCAGTTGATTGTGTGGACCTGTAATTTATGTCGATCATTAGATTTTGTAGACCAGTAGATTATGTAAACCAGTAGATTGTGTAGACCATTAGATTGTGTAGACCAGTAGATTGTGTAGACCAGTAGATTGTGTAGACCCGTAGATTATGTAGACCAGTAGATTTTGTAGACCGGTAGTAGACCAGCAGAATGTGTAGACCAGTAGATTATGTATCCCAGTAGATTATGTAGACCAGTGGTTAACCTGTTGATTTTGTAGACCAGTAGTATTTGTAGACCTGTAGTAAACCAGAAAATTATAAAGACCAGTAGTGTATACTCCATACTGACCAAGTTTTGGACATACTATTTAACTTTCAAACGAGGATATTGTTTTCGTCCTTTATCTCCAGAAAAAGTAATCCAACAAAATACAACTGATTCAAATTATTTACAGTTAGAGCAATAGTACAGTTATTTGAGCGTCACACCCACCCACCAAGCATACAGCAGAGATGTAGGAAAAGTAAATTGTCGGTCTTTTACATTAGCCATATTTTACTACTAACAACATCATTGTGATGACGATGGTTATGACGATGATAATAATGATGACGACATTAAATTAAACTTAATTTTCTTTTTGAAAAGAATGACTATTGTCTCTTTTATTCGGAACATTGTTGTATTAAATATACATATTTTAAACATTTAATACCAGTGGGTGATAAGACATGACATGGATGATGATAAATGACAAAAATGCAGAGAAAGTGATGAATAACATAATTAGAGTCTGCAAACAAAATTCAAACTATACTAATTAAATTTAACTAAGAAAAATCTGTTACTATAGTTACACGGATATATACTTATTTTTATCTGAATGGCCATTCCGGTGGGATAGGTAGTTAAAACATCCATCTCGGAAATGGAGGGGCAGGTTGCTTGTGGGTTCGAACCCTGACAGAGTCATACTAAAGACTTATAACAATTGTACTACCAGCTGTCTCGCTTGGCCCAGTGCTAGACATTACTATATATAGCAATATGACTAAACGTTTTAGAGCTACATAAAACACACACACCCGCACACACACACCCGCACACACACACATATACACACACACACACACACACTTCCTCACTAATATCTGTGTCATGCCACAGCGGTTTCTAGGCTTATGTTGCCTTACCGTGGAGTACCTGATTTGTAATGAATCTTTATTTACGTCGATTATACAACAATCTTTACATCTGTAAAATTTTGAAAAAGTAGCTGTGTTATTTGTTTTGCTTGTTTCATTTAAGACACACTTCTATGAAACTGGATGGAAATTAATAAATATAGTCGCTCTTGCTGCGTCTGTCATAGAGAAATTAAACTTGTGTTATAATAATCTACAAGCGTTAGCAAGTTAATTATACTATTTGTATTGTGAATGCAGTTGAGATTCATGTATTTATTTACCCCGTTTAATGAAAGACTGAAGAACCCAGATTTTGGGATTTGATGTTTAAGATTTGTTTTCAAACATGATTTCTTAGCAAAAAAAATGTACGGGACGTTTTTTATGTCGGAGCAATTTGTAGTGGATTTTAAATCTTATTTTAAAATAATAATGAGAAGCCAAACATACCATATACCAGAAAACTAAATTTCAACTTCGGAGACTGATTTCACATGTAATCTAAGATAAAGTACCCACAATTTCTCTGACCTAACGTGCTGAATGTATGAACGGGGTCTAATTTGCATATTAAACAAGTGGTCCAGGTACTACTTCCTTTGTAAGTCTAGTCTCAGACAAAAATATTCCTTCCAGAACCGTCATGCATGAAATGTCACAAACAATAAAGTCGGGTCACCATTCAACCCTATTAATAAAGTCGGGTCAAAATACAGCCTTGTCTTAGAGAGACCCGAAAAAATATGTTCTAAAGAAAATTAAAATTGAATTCAGTTACCAATTTGTGACATACAAAATTCATGAAGAAATATACTAAACTGACGGGCTACCTGCTAAAGAACATACTAATATCGCAAAGGACAGCTTGAATACTCTTATATGTTTGAATTTTACATTAAGATTCCCCACCCCCACCAACTTGTTGACCTTTCCAAATAATTTATTCTTCTCATTCAAACCGAATGTCATCGAGTACATTTTTTTTTACTATTTACCAAATTTTCCTGGGTCATGAAATGAAAGCCTTTTCTCGCATTTTGAGGTCTTTATAAAAGTAAATCGTATTTTGCCAGCTGTTTAACAGCTGGATAGGTTTCAGGCAGGCCATGAAAGGAACCCACAGCTTGATATATCATATTCGTTGTCAAGTCATCTATAGCAAGTATTAACGTCTCTGATTTGACAACTGGGACTCTGACATCAAGATAAGATATATAAAACTATGTTAAGTCTAGTATAAGAAAAATACAGGTAGTAAATATAAATTTTAGGTATATTTGATTATTTTATTTGTATTTTGTGTTGGCGTTTGTCCATTATTATTATTATTATTATTATTATTATTATTATTATTATTATTATTATTATTATTATTATTATTATTATTATTAGTGTGCATTTGCAATCCAGACCACTGGCCCGTGATACATATCCATACATCATGAAGTAAAAAAAGATGTTTAAGTGAGCAGCAAAAAAACATGACATCTATTGGAAGAGATGAAGGTGATTATTATTGCATTTTTGAATTGGATGAGATGCAATTACATACACAGCAATAACGCAATCTAAATTAAAGAGAACCCTAAAAACTACATTTAGCAAGTTTTTTATATTCATTAAGGAACGTATACCATTGATAAAGCAATTTCTCTAATCTTTAAGGCTTTGATAGTAAATATTGCTAAATTAGTCATCATAATTTTACTAGTATTATTAAATTAGTCATCATACTTTTACAAGTATTTTTTGTATAAAAGAAAAAATTTAAAGTTGGGAGTTTATATGAAAAGGTGGTTGAATGCTCTCTTTGTATTTCTCCATACAGCGCACATCTCCATATAACGGACAATCAGTAATAATATTGAATTCATTTTCGATGTTAAGGTTACAAAACCTTGACAGTCTTACACATCCATACATCAGATGCTTTCATGTCTTCCCGTGCCTGTTACCTCTGAGAGGCAACAACATTCGCTACCTCCCAAACATTCTAGGTATCCTTGACAAGTGAATTCTACTTCCAGTGACCTAAAGAAAGGTGGTCTTACCATCGACCAAAAATTCTAGGTATCTTTGACAAGTGAATTCTACTTCCAGTGACCAAAAGAAAGGCGGTCTTACCATCGACTAACAGTTCTAGGTATCTTTGACAAGTGAATTCTACTTCCAGTGACCTAAAGAAAGGCGGTCTTTCCATCGACCAACAATTCTAGGTATCTTTGACAAGTGAATTCAACTTCCACTGACCTAAATAAAGGCGGTCTTACCATCGACCAACAATTCTAGGTATCTTTGACAAGTGAATTTAACTTTCACTGACCTAACGAAAGGCAATCTTACCATCGACCAAAAATTCTAGGTATCTTTGACAAGTGAATTCTACTTCTAGTGACCTAAATAAAGGCGGTCTTACCATCGACCAACAATTCTAGGTATCTTTGACAAGTGAATTCTACTTCCAGTGACCTAAAGAAAGGCGGTCTTTCCATCGACCAAAAATTCTAGGTATCTTTGACAAGTGAATTCAACTTTCACTGACCTAACGAAAGGCGGTCTTTCCATCGACCAAAAATTCTAGGTATCTTTGACAAGTGAATTCTACTTCCAGTGACCTAACGAAAGGCGGTCTTTCCATCGACCAACAATTCTAGGTATCTCTGACAAGTGAATTCTACTTCCAGTGACCTAAAGAAAGGCGGTCTTTCCATCGACCAACAATTCTAGGTATCTTTGACAAGTGATTTCTACTTCCAGTGACCTAAAGAAAGGCGGTCTTTCCATCGACCAACAATTCTAGGTATCTTTGACAAGTGATTTCTACTTCCAGTGACCTAAAGAAAGGCGATCTTACCATCGACCAAAAATTCTAGGTATCTTTGACAAGTGAATTCTACTTCCAGTGACCTAAAGAAAGGCGGTCTTACCATCGACCAACAATTCTAGGTATCCTTGACAAGTGAATTCAACTTCCAGTGACCTAAAGAAAGGCGGTCTTTCCATCGACCAACAATTCTAGGTATCTTTGACAAGTGAATTCTACTTCCAGTGACCTAAAGAAAGGCGGTCTTACCATCGACAAAAAAATTTAGGTATCCTTGACAAGTGAATTCAACTTCCAGTGACCTAAAGAGAGGCGGTCTTTCCATCGACCAACAATTCTAGGTATCTTTGACAAGTGATTTCTACTTCCAGTGACCTAAAGAAAGGCGATCTTACCATCGACAAACAATTCTAGGTATCCATGACAAGTGAATTCTGCTTCCAGTGACCTAAATAAAGGCGGTCTTTCCATCGACTTCATTTCATCCTGCAACTTTTGCCTAAAAGTATATTCATATCTCTGGCTGAACAATTGAATAAACGTATTTTCATAAAGTACCCACTGAGTACACCATATTACTAAATCAAAAAATAAAAAAAGCTTTTTTAATATTATTAGCCCAACAGTTATAACTTTACCCCTATCTTAAAAGAAAATTTTAGCATTGTTAGAATCAGTCTTATTGATGTGTTCAGTTTTTATTTGAGTATTTGTTTAAATTTTTCGCTAGAATTACAACGTGCATATTAATACCTTTCGGACAAAAAAATGTCATTTTTTGGAATTATTGTGAATTCATTCAATAACATTTTGGATTATATCGGTATGATACATCAAGGCTGTTAGGACATAAACCATATTCCAGGCCTATCAGCATATTCGAGATTGAAATTCATTCGGAATACTCGTTTGTTTTGGACTTGTAATATAACTTTCAGCATTATCTGAGATATAATGTTTTTTCAGTTGTTTTAAACTTTTTACTTTGCAAGCTAGGAAGTAAATTATTTGTTGGAATTTTACAAATGTTGTTCGTTTTCGTTCTTTTCTATTATTTACTTTAAGACCATAACAATGAGCAACTTTGATATCTGGGAAAAACAAACAGTAAGATTAATACAGTTGGTATATATGACTAGAAGTGTGTCTGATAATTGGGAAACTTAAATAATAATTTTAAAAATAAGTCAGCTAATATGTACATGCCTTCTTTTTGTTCATTGCAAACTACTAACATTTTAAAACTAACTTCGTTTATTTAAAGGTTATGTTGTTGTTTTTTACAAACTAAAAATTTAGCACCCAGATAATATCCAACCATATATTTAAATACTGTATGAAATTATGTGACACACATGTTAATGTAATTTTTACCGTATGTAGTAGTTTATTAGTGGAGTCCAACTGCAAACAATGTTGACCGTGATCAGCCGTCACGTAACGCTCTTGGTTCTATTGGCTATTTCTAACAAAGTGAAAATCTGGGTCTGTACAGGTTGCGGAGGACTTCGACATATATGCGAGTATATATGGTTCCCACGCCTTCTCTACCCAGACGATAAAACACATGTATTAAATAGTGTAATGGAATGCCGACTTAAATTTGTATCGTTGGCCTTTCGCTTGACCTGAAAAATCAAGCGACAACACCTGGAATCCAAAGCTATTCATGAAAATATAAAGTCATTTTAAAACTTCAGTCCTTTTATATAAAACCACTTCTTTACCACATGAATGTATTTTGAAATATGTTCGAGGTTTGCTTCATGCCAGCTGAACTTAGTAATTTAACTACAGGTGTGGTTTACTTAGTTATTAAAAAAAGTCACTTTCCTGAAATGTTATGCAAATGTTTTGCGTCTTTGTTGATCATTTTTCGGTAGATTATAGATTTAAAGAGTGCATTGCTTGGTAATTTAGTGTGTGCATTGCTTGGTAATTTAGAGTATGCATTACCTGGCAATTTAGAGTACGCATTGCTTGGTAATTTAGGGTCATTTTTAAAATGACGGAGTCGACCAAAAGGAGTTCAAAATGAACTATCAAAGGCAATCAGACTAACATTAATGAAAATAGCTTTGACTAAATAAAATCTTTTCTGACAAAAAAAGTGTGTATTTAAGATTCACCGAATTTGGATTGAATGAAAATAAACAACAAACGATTAAATGTGTATTTGTGTATTTACTCGCTAGTATTTATTTTCTTTTCGCTCATAATTTATCTTGTTTTACCTCACGTTTACGTTGATTTGAAAGGGAGTATCTGTCTGACATTTTATTGCTGCTATTATGTTGACATTGTACAACGTTGCCTTCAAATATTCTGATTTTGCAACTTTCTATTTAAATATTTTGATGTTATAAACTCATGCATAAAGAAATTTTTATTTAGGAAAGTAAGAAGTAATTCGTCTTCAATCGTTGGAATATCAGGCATTTTTTTATAAAAAAAAACGAACTAGCTCATTAATTAGCAACAGCGCATGTACAAGTAGAACAACAATGATTTGTATAAATACAGAACTCTCAAGAAAATAATGTTTTGTGCAAAATTAAAAGTACTTAAAAGAAATAGTTGCCTTATATGTGTTGTTCTTAAATAACATTTTTAAAATAAAATTATTGGGGATATTTTGATTATTATAAAGACATAATTACAGTCTATCGACGTATTTTGCACCCGACGATATTATGTCTGGACTAAATAAAATATTTAATATCATAGAGATATAACAACATATAAACAACATATTATATATCATAAGAGATGATCTCTAAATAACATGTTATATATCAAGGAGATTATGTCTAAATAAATATTATAAACCAAAGAGATGATAATTAAATACAATATTATATATCAAAGAAATTATCTGAACACTGATATATATATATATATATATATATATATATATATATATATATATATATATATATATATATATATATATATATATATATATATATATATATATGAGTTGATCTCTAAATAACATGCTATATATGAAAGATGACGTCTAAATAAAATATTATATTTTAAAGAGAAGATATCTGAAATGAATATATATATATATATATATATATATATATATATATATATATATATATATATATATATATATATATATATATATATATATATATATATATATATATATGATGTTAATACTGAATGAAATATTATACATCAAAGAGATAATGTCGAAATAAAAAGTACATTTCAAAGAGATAATGTCGAAATGAAATATTATTTTTAAAGAGAAGATATCCGAACTGAATAAAATATTATTCATCGAACAAATGTTTGCACTTAAGAAAGTATTATATTTCAAAGTGATGATGTTTACAACGAATAAACGAATACATGAAAGAGATGATGTCTACACTGAATAAAATATTACATATAAAAAGATGATGTCTAAATAAAATATTGTCTTTAAAGAAAAGACCTCTGAAATGAATAGAATATTATTCATCGAAGAGATTATGTTAGCACTGAATAAAATATTATATATCAACGAGATAATGTCTACACTAAAATATTATACAATGAATAGATGATGTCTTCGCTGAATAAAATATTCTTCGTCAAATAAATGATGTCTCTTCTGAAAAAAATATTAGACATCAAAGAGATGATATTTGAATGCAATAAAATAATATGTCAAAGAGGTGATATTTATAATGAATAAAATATTATGTCAGAGGGATGATGTCTATATAGAATAAAATGTGTCAAATGGATGATGTCTATACGGAATAAAATATTATGTCAACGAGATGATGTCTAAACGGAATAAAATATTATGTCAACGAGATGATGTCGATACTGAACAAAATATTATGTCAAAGAGATGATGTCCATACTGAATATAATATTATATATGAAAGAAATGATGTCTATACTGAATATAATATTATGCATGAAAGAGATGATGTCTATACTTAATAAAATAATATGTCCAAGAAATGATATCTTTATTGAATATGATTGTATAATTTTAAAGTATTTTTAAACAGCAAGGATTCATTCGCTGTAATAGGAAATGTCATTCTAACGGCGTGAAAAATATGTAGAATTTTAAATTGTTATATTTATATATTTTAGATATCCTGGTACATGATTTTATTTAAATTTTTTAAATTTTTATTCATAGTTGTAAATTGAGGATAAAATTACTTAGATCTTTGAAAAGATGCCGACGTATTTATTGATAACTGCTAATAATAATAATTAATGGAGCCTTTGGATTAATTTATCATTGGCTGAGGGGGTTTGGATTGTTCTAGAAGAATTCAGTAACTTTCCATTTGTTGGGCTAGGTCACATGAATAGGCAATATCGACACAAAAATGAGTAGTAAGATCAGTCACGTGGGGTTTATTGTGAACTATAGTCGCAATAGAACGTGCATATAAGGAAAACACTGAGCAATCAGAGTCATTTCATCCTCATGTGCCTGATGTAAGTCTGCAGACTTGTTCTATGATGTAAGTCTGCAGACTTGTTGTATGTTGTAAGTCTGCAGACTTGTTCTATGATGTAAGTCTGCAGACTTGTTCTATGATGTAAGTCTGCAGACTTGTTCTATGTTGTAAGTCTGCAGACTTGTTCTATGTTGTAAGTCTGCAGACTTGTACTATGATGTAAGTCTGCAGACTTGTTCTATGATGTAAGTATGCAGACTTGTTTTATGTTGTAGTTCGATAATATTCGAATGGAAAAGCATTTGCTTGGATTCTTCGACGGAAAAAAATTTGGACTATAATAATATTCTGGAATTGTTGTTAATTATTTGAAACAGTTCTGGACGACATTTTGACAACCTCATGATTCTTTGCGGACCAGTACAATTCTTTTTTGAAATTTAAATAAGAAGCATTCTATTGGACTTTCATACAACTTAGAACTTGACCAGGATTATACTGGATTTACTCTCTAATACTCTATGTTCCTTTCACATTTTCCTTTATAACTTTGTTAATTAAATTATTTATTAAAATTTATAAAACTTGTTGATTTGCTTCTTTCTGTTACTACGTTTATGACTATACACAGAGATTATCAAGATATTTATATTATAATTGAAAACTTTTTCTCTCTTTCTGTATATATATATATATATATATATATATATATATATATATATATATATATATATATATATATATATATATATACCAAAAGGAGAATATCTTTATATTTAAACCACTCTTCAAGGTATTCTTACTTTTCATACAATTTTGGAATTGAGGACTACTACGAGCAAAGTACTGATGTCGGTCTGACATTTTGTAATTATATAATTAAAGTAATTGCAGACATTATACATGGAAAACATATTAGGCTTTAAGCAGTGCTAAAAGTTTTACAAAGATAGTATCAACACTTGGTTGGGCACCTTGTCTATCGGACTATTCATCCTTATTCTGAGTACTCTACGGCCTATCTACATAGTTATTAAATTGCGTCTGTCAAGATTGCATCGCTTGTATTTAGCTTATTTCTATAGGAAATCGAGCTACTTAACAATATATTTTGATACTTGGAGGTTTGGAATCAATAAGGGTACGTAAAAGCCTGCCTGGGTGGCCAGCCAGTAACTTTAATATTATTACGGAATTCTCAATTTGTAATGGGGTTTATATTTAAATAGTATGTGTTTTAAGCACAATGAAACAAAGGCATCATATCGATGATACCACAGACTGGTGTAAGCAGATGATAGTTAACATTGCCGATACTATTCTGTTTTAAAATTTTTAAAATTGTCATAATTCTTTGGACTTTTTATAAATAATTTCATGTCTTATTAGTTTCTTTCATTATATAACACGTTATTTGTACATTTTATTACCTTTTATATTTTATCGTGTTTATCTTCATTTGTAAAAGTCTTTAAATAGGCTAATTTAGTTCTGCTTTCTTGCAATTCATTGTATTTACATTTTTCAAACGTCATCTTGAATTCGACACTATATAGTTTCATTTTCAGCAGCCCTTAAAACTTAATAATACATGTATGCCTATCATCACGCGACGTAACTTGTGCACAATTTGGCATTGAAATGTACAGTGTGATACGAATTAGCTGCCAGAATTAATCACATGTTCTGCATGGTCAAAAATATAAACACAATGGATTCTTTATTTGTCATCGTAGAATATGACGATCGTGTGGAATTAATTTACAGTAACGACTATCTGAGATAATGCCGCATAACCGCTATCTGAGATAATCCCCCATAACCACTATCTGAGATAATGCTCCATAACTACAGTCTGAGATAATGCCCCATAACTACCATCTGAGATAATGACCCATAACCACTATCTGAAATAATGACCCATAACCACTATCTGAGATAATGCCCCAAAACGACTATCTGAGATAATGCTCCATAACTACTGTCTGAGATAATGCCCCATAACTACTATCTGAGATAATGCCCCATAATTAATATCTGAGATAATGCCCATAACCACTAAGATAATTCGCCATAACTACTATCTCAGATAATGCCCCATAACCACTGAGATGATGCCTCATAACCACTATCTGAGATAATGCCCCATAACCACTATCTGAAATAATGCCCCATAACCACTGAGATAATGCCCCATAACTACTATCTGAGATAATGCCCCATAACCACCGAGATAATGCCTCATAACCACTATTTGAGATAATGCCCCATAACCACTATCTGAGATAATGCTCCATAACTACTGCATGAGATAATGTCCCATAACCACTGAGATAATGCCCCATAACTACTCTCTGAGATAATGCCCCATAAATAATATATGAGATAATGCCCCATAACCACTATCTGAAATAATGACCCAAAACCACTATTTGAGATAATGCCACATAACTACTATCTAAGATAATGCCCCATAACTAATATCTGAGATAATGACCCATAACCAGCAGCAGGGGGGGGGGCGAACCCTACAAATTTTTGCGACAAAATCGATTAAAGCCTCAGAATGCCAAATGGAGCCTTCCTACGAAATCTCATATTTTAACCAAACAAAAAAATAAAGACTCCATTTTACAAATGAAGCCTTAGCGATTTTGTCGTAAATACATTGTCATAACCACCCGTGAAATTGCTGCCATATACGTCGCAAATATGTTGTCATCTCGCCCTCCCCTGCTGCTGATTAATACAAATGATTTAACCGAATATTTGATCAAGTCCAATACGATATCGTGACCGAGGGTCGTGTAAATTTATTGTTATAAATCCATATGGGACTGACTGAACATGACTAAAGTAATTTTTAAATCCATTGAAGTCCATATCGTAACACCATGTCTGCCAAATATTTCGTAGAGTATGTGTATCAACGCCATTGAATACAGCAAGAATATTGCAGTTATCGCGAATCACTTTTGGAATTTGACTATATCGTTGAGTGACATATATCACATCAGTGTTTTTATGCCAACCTCGGGAAAATATTCTAGCAGGGTTCTTTTGATTAAATAACATTACATCATCGTACACTACAAGATTGTTTATGTCTCCATCGAGATCTTCTACTGATGGTGCATCATTAATATCAGTAATAAAGTCAATTACACTTTCACCTTTAATTTCTGATGCATTTTCATTATAATCTTTTAGCACTTCATAGCACCGTTGATCATCTACGGATGGGGCAACTAAATATAATTTATCCCACTTCATAAATCGCATTATCAAATTAAGCAGCAATTGTGTTTTGCCTGATCCAGATGGTCCGATTATAATCGCGCGGACAGAATGCGGAAGCGCTGCGTGGTGTTTTACCGGTTCTCTTCTTTTAGTCGCTGAAAAATCAATTATATTCATAACGCTATATATAAATTATGGATTTATATTGTGTTAAATGTAAACAGCGCACTGATACAACCGATCAGACAACCATTACAACTAAAAACAATAGACTAGCGCTTACTGGTAAGTGTGTAACATGTGATACAAAAAATTTTCGATTTTCAAAAGAAAAGCAATTCGGAGGTGATATTGCCGCAAAACTTGGAAAACTCCCCGGAACACCATGGGCAAAATACCCCGGAGAAAAACACCTTCCAGGATATAGTTACTGTGGTCCCGGAACGAGATTAGATATCAGACTTGATGATCAAAATCAGCCCCGGCCTGGTGAGTATCCGATAAATGCTATTAATAAGGCATGTCATGCTCATGATGTTGCATATAAAAGCAATAATTTGCAACAAAGACATCTCGCGGATGTAAAATTAATTCATGCGTTAAAAGCTATTCCCGATAAATCCTTCAAAGAAAAATTGGCTTCATGGTTGGTCAAATCAGCTATGATTGGCAAATTGGTGTTAGGTGCTGGTAATTAAAAACACTAGTGTTTTTATCGTATGGAATCTATTTATTATTCTCCGAAAGGATACTGGAAGGGTAAAGCAGCAATCAGTAAACTCGCTAACGTTGCAAAAGTGAAAAAGTCCACTGCGAAAGATTGGTTATCCAAACAAGCTATATGGCAAATCCGCCCCCCCCCCCCCCCCCCCCCCCCCCCCCCCCCCCCCCCACCCCCCCCCCCCCCCCCACCCCCCCCCCCCCCCCCCCCCACCCCCCCCCCCCCCCCCCCCCCCCACCCCCCCCCCCCCCCCCCCTCCCCCCCCCCCCCCCCCCCCCCCCCCCCCCCCCCCCCCACCCCCCCCCCCCCCCCCCCCCCCCCCCTCCCCCCCCCCCCCCCCCCCCCCCCCCCCCCCCCCCTCCCCCCCCCCCCCCCCCCCCCCCCCCCCCCCCCCCCCCCCCCCCCCCCCCCCCCCCCCCCCCCCTCCCCCCCCCCCACCCCCCCCCCCCCCCCCCCACCCCCCCCCCCCCCCCCACCCCCCCCCCCCCCCCCCCCCCCCCCCCACCCCCCCTCCCCCCCCCCCCCCACCCCCCCCCCGCCCCCCCGCCCTCCTCCCCCCCCCCCCCCCCCCCCCTCCCCCCCCCCCCCCCCCCCCCTCCCCCCCCCCCCCCCCCCCCCCCCCCCTCCCCCCCCCCCCCCCCCCCCCCCCCCCCCCCCACCCCCCCCACCCCCCCCCCCCCCCCCCCCCCCCACCCCCCCCCCCCCCCCCCCCCCCCCCCTCCCCCCCCGCTGCCCCGCACCCCCCCCCCGCCCACCCCCCCCCCACCACACACCCCCCCCACCCCCCACCACCCCCCCCCTCCCTCCCCCTCCCCCCCCCCTCCCCTTTAAAAAACCCCTTTAAAAAAAAAAAATTTTCAAAAACCCCTTTAATTGGGGTTTTTTTCCCCAAAAAACCAAAAAAAAAAGGGGGAAATTTTTTGGGTTTTTTTAACAAAAAATTTTTTTTTAACGGGGGCCGGGGAAAATTTCCTTTTTTTTTTTTAAAAAAAAAACCCCGGGGTTTTTTTAATTGGGGGAAAAAAAAAAATTTTTTGGGGGGGTTTTTTTGGTTTTTGGGAAAAAAAAAAATAATTATTTAAAAAAAAGGGGAAAAAAATTTTTTCCCCCAAAAACAAAAACCTTTAAAAAAAAAATTTTTTAAAAAAAATTTTATAAAAAAAACCCCCAAGGGAAAAAAAAATTTCCTTTTGGGTT
Source organism: Potamilus streckersoni (assembly GCA_016746295.1). Taxonomy (NCBI): domain Eukaryota; kingdom Metazoa; phylum Mollusca; class Bivalvia; order Unionida; family Unionidae; genus Potamilus; species Potamilus streckersoni. The sequence goes on from JAEAOA010000713.1 coordinate 722,170, forward strand.
TTTTTTTTTTCCGGGGGAAAAATTTTAAAAATTTTTTTTTTTAAAGTTTAAAAAAATTTTTTTTAAAAAAAACTTATAAAAATTTTTTTTTTTAATTTAAAATTTTTTTTAAAAAAAAAAATTTTTTTGGGCCCAATTTCCCCGGGTTTTCCCTTTTTTTTTTAAAAAAAAATTTTAAAATTTAATTTTTCTAAAACCCAAGGGGGTTTTTTTTTTTTTTTTTTTTAAAAAATTTTTTAAATTCACCCAAATTTAATTTTTTCCAAAAAAATTTTTTTAAAAAAAACCCCGGGTTTTTTTCCCCTTTTTGAAAAAAATTTTTTTTCCCCCAATTTTTTTTTTCCTTTTGGAAAATTTTTAAAAAAACCCTTTTTTTTTTTTTTTCCCCCCCTTTCCTTTTAAAAAAATTTCAAAAACCTTTAAAAAAAAATTTTTGATTTTTTTAAAAAAAACCCCTTTTTTTAAAAAGGGTTTTTTTTTGGTTTTTTTTTTTTTTTCCCCAAAAAAAAAAACCCCTTTTTTCCCCCCCCCCTTTTTTCCTTTTTAAAATTTTTTTTTTTTTTTTTTCCCCCCCTTTAAAAAATTTTTTTTTGCCTAAAAATTTTTTTTTAAAAATTTTAAAAAAACCCAAAAAATTTTTTTTCCCCAAATTTTTAAAATTTTTAAAAAAAAATTTTTAAAAAATTTTTTTTTTGGGGTTTTTAAAATTTTTTTGGGTTTTTTTTCCCCCTTTTAAAAAACCTTTGGAAAAAAAAGGGGTTTTTTTAAATTAATTTTTTTTCCCCTTTTTTTTTTTTTTTAAAAAATTTTCTTTTTTTTTTTTTTTTTTTAAAAAAAAATTTTTTTTTTTAAAAATTTTTTTTTTTTGGTTTTTTTCCCCTTTTTTTTTTTTGGTTTTTTTTTTAAAAAAACCAAAATAAAAAACCTAAAAAAAAAAAATCCCCAAAAACCCCTTTTTTCCCCCCCCCAAAAAAAACCCAAAAAAAAAACCAAATGAAAAAAAAAAAACAACCCAAAAAAAGGGAAAAAAAAAGGGGGGGTTTAAAAAAATTTTTTTTCCCCAAAAAAACCCCCCCCAAAAAAATTTCCAAAAACCCGGTTTAAAAAACAATTTAACTTTTTTTTCCCGGGAAAAAACCCCAAAAATTAAAAAAAAATTTTTCCCCCCTTTTTTTTTTAAAATTTTTTTTAAAAAAAAAAAATTTTTTAAAACTTTTTTAATTTTTTTTCTTAAAATTTTTTTAAAACCCTTTTTTTTTTTTTTTTTTCCCCCAAATTTTTAAAAACCCTTTGGAAAAAAAATTTTTTTTAAAAATTTTTTTAAAATTTTAAAAAAAAGGGGGGGGCCCCCTTTTTAAAAAAAAACAAAAAATTTTTTTAAAAATTTTTTTTTTTTTTAAAAATTTCTTTTGGGTTTGGGAAAGGGCCCCCGGGGGGGGTTTTTTATTTTAATTTTTTGGTTTTTTTTTTGTTTTAAATTGTTTTTTTTTTTAAAATTTTAAAAAAAATTTTTTTCCAATTGAAAATGGTTTTTCCCCTTTCCCTTTATTTTATTTTTTTTTTTTGGTTTTTTTTTCCCCAGGGTTTTGGGGTTTTTTTTTTCCCCAAAAATTTTTTTTTTAACGGGGTTTTTTTTTTTTTTTTTTTTCCCCAGGTTTTTATTTAAGGGAAATCCCATAAACAATTGCTGTTTTTGGGTACGCTTTTTTTATGTTTTGGTTTTTTCAATTCCAGTTTTAAAAGCCCTGGTTTTGGAAACACGGGTAACAATGATGTTGTTTTTATCTTTGAGAATTTTGGGCCCAAAATTTTTCTCTTATAAAACCCGCCCCCATTCTAAATTTATAATGAATTTCCTCTGAGAAAATCCTTTTTTGCCAAGTTTTTTTGATTTTTTTCATAGCGCTGTTTCACCATCTTCTAGCATCAACAACACCCATCAATTCTAAATTTTTTGACCAGGTGTGGAGCACCGGCTGTTTAAAACCCTGAAAACAATCTCGTATTTTTTTAATCAATTTTTATTTTTTATTTTTTTTCTTTTGGGACATCTTCGGATTTCCCATCAAGTTTTAATTTAATATTTTTTTCCCAAGGTTTTGTTTTCCGATAATCCCCTTGAATTCTTCTTCATATAAAAAAGACAATATTTAAAGAAAATTTTGTTTTTTAAAATAATGAAACACTGCAAATGGCTTATGATTGGATCAGTAACCCATGTAAAAAAATCGTTTTAGAGGTGAATTCTGGGATATCATTAAAAGAGTGTCAGAAATAAATTTGACGGCCCCGGGACCATGCATAAATTGTGGGGGGGGTGGGGAGAGGGAAAAACACAAAATTTTGTATCAAATTTTGGGGGTAAGCGGTTTAGAAAAATTAAACCGTTATTATGGGAAAAAAAAAAAAAAGCTTTTCCTTGACCCCAACCCTAACCCCTGTCCAAAGACCAAAAACAAAAAAAACCCCCCAAAACTACATTAATAATTTTAATTAAACAAAAAATGAATTAACAATAGTATTGTTTTATAAAAGGGCAAGAATTCATAACACACCAATACTTGTTAATTATGAAATATCGCTGATGGTGAACTTAGAAACCGCAGACTAAAAAAGGCCCAAATTTTTTTTTAATAATAAAAACTTGCAATTTACGCTTTGGGAAAAAAAGAAACCCATTTCGTTCACAGAAATTGGGCTATGAAGCATTTTTTGGGGTTGGGTTAAAAATGGTAAAGTTTTTGATCATAAAATTTCCCCCAATCCCTTTAAATAACGCCTTTCCAATTTTTCAATGCCCTTTCCCCAAAGATAGAATTAAAAGAGGAAAGAAAGGGACTTGTAAGGGCCCGTTTGGGAAAAAATTCGTACAGTCATTTATCCAAAGACGAATGAAAAAAAGAGTTTTTCAATCAATGAATGCTGCGGGGAAAAAATTTTGGGGAAAATGTATTCCCCCAGACCCAAAAAGTTTCTGAAGGGATTTTTCAAACGCTATCTCAAAAAAAAAATGGAAAAAGAAAAAAAGTTTTTTTCCAAATTTTCAAGTAACTTTTAATATGAGTTATGCTAAATTTTTGGGCTTTTTGTATGATTTTTCAATTCAGACCAATTACCCTAGGGCAAAGTAGTCGTTTTCCCTAGGGCAAAAAAACTAAAAACGTTTCGCGCGTTAATATTGTGTACATATTTTTTTCAAATTTTATTTTGCAATTTCCATTTTATAGCATTAAAAAAGTAAATTACAATTGCTGGAAAAAGCCGGAACAGCCACATAAAAAATAGTAAAAATGGTTATTGTAAACCAAAAAAAGCCGCGTGGGGAAAAACAGGCCAAATGGGTTTTAAGGGTTCCCAAATTAAAAAAAATTTTTTTAAAAAACCCCCAATTTCAAAAACACGTTTAAAAGCGGTTTTTTAGTTTTTTATGAAAAATGAAAAATTTCTTTGTAAATTTTCAAATAAAATGTTTTAAGTGAGGTTTAAAAAAAGTAAAGCGATTACTTTTATTTAGTTTTTTTTTTGTGTGGTAGCGCTACATGGAAAAAAATTAAAAAGACACAAAAAAAAATACATTCTCGAAAAACCCTTCAAAAAAATTGCAGGGCCTGAAAGGCAGGGATTCCCATGACAGAGTTACTCGCCCGGGAAATCCCTTATTATTAAAGATTTTTTAATCGTTAAAAATTAAAAGAAAATAATAAAAAATTTCTTTTTTTAACAGTTTATTTTTTTGTTTTAAATTTTTTTATTTAAAATATTTTGCTTTTCCCTTTTAAATTACTCACCTTTTCATTAAAGAAATTCTAGGAAAATAAATACACACTCGCTATCGATACGGGCTTATATTTTCCCCTTTTTTATAATATGAGCCGTAATTTAAATTTGGGGCCCTTTAAAAAAGAAGCCCAAATTTTTTAAACAAAAATCCCAACCCTTTACATGGTTGGTTGAATTTTTTCAACTTAAACCCTGGGTTTAAAATTTTTGGGTTGCTTTTTATGGTAGAATTGGGTTATAATTTTCCCCCCCGGGCGTTTCATGGTTTTTAAACGTCCTGTAAATGTCCCCATCATACCCCTATATAATCGATTTTATATATAAAATATTTATAAAAAATTTTTTTTTTAAAAATATATATATATATATATTTTTTATATATATATAATTTTTATATTTAATATTTATATATCATCCCATATGTAATTTTTACTGTCCCTAGTATATTAATATCAAACCTTTATTAAAAGCATTGTAATATACCATCCCCAAACATTCATTTTTTATATATCATCCTATCATCTCATTTAATATATATTAATTATTTTATATTTTTTATTAAATTTATTATTTTAATTTTCCCTTGTTATATAATAAACCTATAAAAATCGCATTTTAAAATTTTTTCCTTTTTCGCTTTTAAATAAAATTTTAATGTAATGTTTTTCCCCCCCCAAAAATATCTTCCCGGGGACCTAAAATTGCATTTTTTACGTTAGAGCTTTCCCTTTTTTGGGGATCTATTTTTTGGGCCCCTTGGGGTTAATAATGCGAAGGACTAAATAGTTCCCAAAAATGTGCTGTCCCCCCTTTGGGCCTCTTTGCGTCGTTTGGGGGCGAAAGGGTTTCCCAAAAGGGCTTCATGTTATTAAATTCAATGTTTGTAAAAAAACACTTGGAAATTTCCCCGTCTAAACCCATATTTAAACCCCCCCTTAAAATCGATTGGGGGGAAAGGGGGTTTTATAAGTCTTAAAAGTATTTCCTTTCCCCTTTCCTCGGGAAATCGAATGAGGAAGGAAAAGGCCCTTTAATGGGGTTTTTTTTTTTTTTTTTGTATATTTAAAAATATTTTTAAAAATAAGAAAAAAAAATTATTAATAATTTTTAATAAATGGAATTTAAATATTAAACTATCAAACACAAAATATCAAAAATTTTAAAAAATCAAGGAATTGTACTTTCTGAATTTTTTAAAAGAAGATGATTTTGAATTTAATTTTAACAAATTTAAAAACAAAATTTAAAAAATGGAAAAATGTTTTAACCCCAAAATGTATTCACTAAAAAAGATCAAAAAAAACGGTTTTTTGATTCTTTGTAAACAATGATATTAATTTATTTATTCGGGGTATTTAGTATAGTTGAAGCAATTAAAAGAAACCGGGGGAAAATTTCCCAAATTTTGGTCAGAGATTGCTTTTAAAAATGAAAAACTATAAGACGTTTGATTTATGCAAGCATTGAAACCCCCAATTTTAAAAAACGTTAAACATTTTCAATTTAAAGACATCAGAACATTAACTACCGACTTTGGGCCCGGGAGAGGTTAGATTACGAAAAAATTTATACCAATTCGGAAAAAGGCGAGATAAAATACAACTTTGACACAAACGCAGACTGACTTTTCTATTGGGAGCGAACAAAAATTTTTGGGCCCCTTTTAACCCAAAGGGCCCCTAAAGATAGAAACCTTTTCAACAGAAAGTGCTATTACGGGGAACACCCTAAAGAGGGGGCAGTCCTATTTGGATGTATTTGGGGAAAGATTGCTACAGAGACTGAAAAAACTTAGGAGGGGATAAAACAGCTTTCAGGTCAGTTACAAACTCAGCGATAAATACAACAAATGGGTAATATTAATATTGATGATGACCCCGTTGAAGGTGCTAGTGATTCTATTGAAAAAGGTTCCACTAAAGGATGTGTTCCTTTTAACGAGAAATTCACTGATGAAGCTATAGAAGAAATCAGACGAATTCAATTGCTGAAAAATGAAGACTATGTGTCATTTGGTGACTTCGCTGTAAAAAGTTATTATAATAGAAGGGAATTTTTAAAAGGCGAGTATAAAAAAACATAATAAAACGAGATGAATGGGTGGATTGGATATATAAAATTAATAAAAATGAACCCGGCAATTTAAAAAAGAATACATTTGAATACATAGCTTTTAAAATGGGAGTTGATAGGTATGGTTTAGAACAACAAGAACTAAAAAAAAACAACAACGAAAAGAACAACAAAAAGGTCGAGGTCGAGGTCGAGGACGAGGTCGAGGTCGAGGTCGAGGTTGAGGTCGAGGTCAAGGTCAAGTTCGACATTCTCCAGAAATTCAAAACGTTTCCGAATCAGAAAGTACTTCAGGAGAGGGTTATGGAAGTTCTCATCATGATTCTCATATATGTCCTAGTAATATCATTAATGATATATCACGACTTGAGGTTCTTATGGGAGGTAAGCGAGCTGGGAATAACTCAGGCGAAATAACTAATGAAGCATTTGATATTTGCAGACGATTATTCCAAGGTGGGATAATTGATATTCATACGTATCGAGAACTCTTGGATGAGTTAATGGACGGAATTCCAGGGGAATTTAGTGGTTATTATAGCGATTGAAATTTCTAAATGCTTGCATTTAGAAATTACAAAGTCATTTCAAATAAGATGATAGTACACTATAATCACAATAAACAACAACGTATATGTGGTAAACTCAAGATTGCCCGTTTATAAGGCATACTATGGAGCGGCCTTGGAAATACCTTAGGGTTTATTCACAAGAATAGCTCCAAAAGTTAGCACCAATTGCTAAAACAATTATCGTTGAAAGCCATTGATGTTATTCGTAATAAGGGAATTAACGCTGTTGGAGATCTTGCAGGAACTGCCTTTTCTACCGCAAAAAATGAATAACGTCATTGGTGAAATCTAGATTCGGACGAAAACACCACAAATAGTTTCAACACCGCTACCTTCAACAACAATGATGCCTGCAAATGTCAGTAAAGTGATAATAACGCAGTGGAACAAAAACTAGCATCATTAGCAAAGACTTCACCAGATAGTAGTAATATTGCAAGTATGATAGCGGGGGGCGGTTTGGAGGAAATCGTAAAATGTCAACGAAAAAGAAAATGATTGCTTTTTTCATTTAGAAAACGTAACGTTTTTTGTATAAAAGGGATTATTGATTGAAAAAAACGCTGATCAGCTTTTGATATGGCAGACGGTGAATAAAGTATAATTCTAAAAATTAACTATCAGTATTTGCCTATACCTGCAAAGAGAGGCTAATCAACGGGAGGAGAGTTGAACTTCAAGTTCAAGATACAAGTAGATAATTTTGCCGGGTGAGGCAATTTATTGAAGTAGAAGGAGAGCTTGTAACAAATGTTGCAGCATGATAGCACATATGGGTATTGACCCAATATCCGAGTTGGTTTGTCGTAAATAATGGTATTATGGCGCTATTTAACAGTGGCAAGATATATCATTGATGGAAAATAAATTGAATCAGTAGAACAAAATGTTGATATTGCAACAACAATAATCGGGACTTGCGAGCATGTTCTGATGATTATACAAGGTCGGCTGTCGTCTATGATGTTTGCTAAGGATACTTTGATCATGCTGCACCATATCCAGTTTATTAAAAGTACGAACTGCGGTGCGCAAGACATTGCGTATTGCTGATCAACAACTCGCAGCTAATTTAGAGCGTGAAGCTGACAGACGCCGCTGAATTCGACATTTTAAAAAGGGTCAATGGTAATTTCAATCTAGGATTTGCAACACCGAAATGGAACATTGTAAAGGACAGCATCGACGGTTTTCATGTGCAATTCCGTTACATCACATATTCGGATTTTGTAGAAATATCAGAAAAGTCATCTATGGAGCAAAGCATACAGTCGTGTTAGTGCGAAAGGAGAATGACAATGATGCAATCTGGTGTGCTAATGGTGTTGATGATGGTAAAGTCATTTTAAAAAAATTGGTTCTATGGATACCCGTCTTGACACCAGCAGTTACAATAGAGCAACAATTACTATCGTTTATGGACACAGGTGGAAAATAATTGCTAAGTTGGCTAACAACAACGACTATACGAAGCAGGATAATGTAAATGGCACATTTACATGGCACTTAGCATCAAAACAAGGTGTTTCAGCTCTTACGTCATTATCTTTATAGCGTTACAGGATGCAAATCGAGTGGGTCGTCAATTATCTAGTCATATGATATTTGATAAATTAGGGGTAAGTGAAGTTTCGTTGAGAATAAACGGACAACAAGAGCCAGCAGAGATTGTACAGCTTAATTATGAAAACAACAACACGTAGCACGTGTATATCATAGAATATTGTCGTATATGGGTCGTGATCAAAATGTTGATACTGGTTTGCAAATATCGCAAATTGATTTTGAAAAACACTATCCGATTTATTACTTTTCATTGGAACATCTTGACATGATGAGACAATCTGTTGTTGATATATACTTCCAAGCTCGGGTACAACGCCCTGTTGGTATAGCTGATTATAGAGCAGTTGCTGTCATTCTCAGTGATAAATCAATGTTGTTAGAAGGAGTTGGCGGACGAATGAGACTTATTGATGCACCAGTAGAAAACATGTAATGTTTTCAAAATCATTTGATTTTCCAAACATGTAGTTAGGAATTTCACAATAAGATCAATTGAAAGTGTAAATTACATTTAGAATAGAATGACATATAGTATTGTTAATGTCCAGTTGACTGATGGTCAGGTCAAGAAATTGAAATCTATGTCTGCAATAGAATGTGGAACCACAATAACGCTGAAACCTACTCAAATGTCCGGTGGTGCACATAAATTATCATTGACAGATCGTCAAATAAAACATTTCAATGATGCGCTAAAGAACAAACGAGGAGTTCAAATTGATTTTTCGAAAGCTGCAATCGCCAGTATGATAAAATCAGGTGGTATATTTCCGCTGTTAGCTGCTATTCCAGCATTGATTGCAGCGGCTGCCCAGCGGTTGCGAAGGCGGCAGCGTTAGGAGCCGTTGGTACTGCTGCAGGAATGGCCCTGAAAAAAGCTACTGGGAATGGCTATAAAAAAAGGGAAAGGGTCTAAGACTAACAGGAACCCCATACAATTGGTACAAGGGCACGGGCCTAAGAATACCAGGAACGGTTTATTAGTGGAAAAATCCCTAGGATTTTCACCAATGTCCAATTTTGATTTAATTGATGCTGTAAAATCATTATCAATAAAAAAAACTTTAGAGGAGTTTTCATGAGAGATCAATTACCGTCAAAACCAATGAAAAATGAAACGGGTATTATCAATCTTGATAACAGCAACGAAAAAGGAACTCATTGGGTCGCATATGCAATGATCCACGTTGAATTGTATATTTTGATTCATTGGTTTAGCTCCACCAAAAGAATTCATGCGATATGTATCCACAATAGCAAAGTCATCTCCAATTTTTTATTCCACGCTACCAACACAACAGTTAAATGATCCACCGATATGCGGTCGTGAAGTATTAAACGTCCTTGCAGAGATATCTAGATTTCCAAAGAAACCACCACAAGTTGTTGTTAATGAATATACTAGCAGGCAATGGCAAAAACGATAGCGTTATGATTTAGAAAAACGTTAGCGTTTTCGTATAATGATTGATATTTGGGGACGACCTTTATCAGAATAAAAAAAAAACAGAAACCGATAGTAAACTAGCTGTCGAAAATGTAAAAAAAATAATCGAAGATGAAATCGCCGAGACATTAAATTTGTCAAGTGTAGATCCTGGGGAAATAGTTGTATTTCAAGATCGACAGGGCAAATTGAAATCTAGTAATGTTTCATTGGATGATGTCTTAATACGAAGACGCGACGTCGTTGAAGATACAATAGTGTTATATTCAAATGATGGAAAACTCAAACCAGGTGTATTTGTTTCTACAATCAAAGATGCATTAAAAATTTAAATGAAGAACTTGAAAAACATATAACAACGTATACTTCCCTTCGTAGAAATATTATCAATAAATATTTTGGAACACCAGCGGTAACCTCTCCATCTCTCGCTGAAATTAAATCCAATTTTGATGAAATTAAATCCAATATTAAAAATATTAATGATGCTGGATTTAATATTATTAGAGATAACATTAGTAATATTAAAAAATCCATCGAGGATATTACAAAATTTAAAACAGACAATCTTCCGCTACTTGAAAAAATAAAGATTCCTCATGAGAGGAATATCATAAATATGGTATACACAGTTTTCTCTGGATCATTAGATTGGGAACCTAAAAGAATACAATAACTCTCACTGTGTCAAACAAGGGTATTTATCGATTAACAATAGTGTCACTGAATCAGTTTAATATATCATCATCGACTTCATATGGATACAACAACGTGATTTCAACGACTATTGACGTGGGTGAATACAAACGGTTCACAATAACAAGCACTGATCCTAATTTAAATAAGACATCATTTGTATGGTACATGGAGTTTGTAGCTGATCTAAATTAGAATTTTTAACAATTAGAAACCACTTGAGATTTTAAAATAATATGATTCCGTCATCGCAATATCGCTATGATACCGTCAAAGAGTTCTTAACAAAACTCAAAACACTCATTGATGAGTATGAAATAAAAATTAAAAAGTATCGCAGGAGAATTACCGATTGATGTTACAGTATACTCGGTATCTGGTATAATGGCCGGTGCTGGTATTATACTATCTTCAGTAACAATGGTAGCTCCGATTGCTGTCCCAATTGCTATTTCCGCGGTGACAACATATGCTGGAATTGCAAATGCTATTACTAAAACAATATCATCGTGTTCTCAAGAAAAACTTAACGACTATATAGTAAAATATCAAGCAGTATCTAACGGTTACTCACAATTATCCTCGTTGATGTCATCATCGATTGCTGAATCGATAATTACCGAAGACGAAGTCTCCGCGATGATACGTATTTATCATACTACGATTAAAAACGCTAGCGTTTTTTTCATCTATTGCAAAATTAGACATTGTAAATAATAATAATAATGTCGCAAGAGATTCAACTACTTCAGCGGATAGCAGAAAATACCACTCCGCGGAAAACAAGCATGATATCAATATCGTCAACAAACCCTAAATTCAGTGTGAATTTTCCTTTCCCTGTTTCAGTAAAAGAAATCGCGTTGGCAAAATTACGAGTGTATCATAGTTGGCCTAATATCAGATCGGTTTCATTTGGTGGTCAGAGACCTAATAATTCCCTGGTATTTGCATATAGAAATAAAAAAGATGACACTCCAGATTGGAACGTTGTTTCAATACCAACTGGGTCCTATCAAATTGAGCAAATTAATAATGAATTACAACGTAGAATAAAATCCATTACTAGAAAAGAATCAAAAATTGTAATAACAGTTCATGAACCAACACTATCATCTACAATTGAAATAGGTTCTCCTGGGTATGTTGTAGATATGTATAACAGTTCAATAAGAACAGTATTAAGATGGCCCGAAGATCCACCTAGAAATACTGGTAATTCCACGCCCGAGCCTGTAAAATCTGATTACGTCACTGATGAAATAGGACCTGAAAATCCATCAAAAACTTATAAAAAATTCGAGGATATAAACTTCACAAAAAGATATCGATATAAGGATCAATATGGTGAGGATGCATGGATAATTCCACTTTTTAATGATTATATTATACGAGAGGACGAAATTTTGGAAATGCATGATACAAGTCCAACATTTGTAGATATTAAAGATCACATCCTTGATAGAATGAATAATGATTTTTTTGTTGTTATTACCCTCGTTAAGATCTGGCTTTATTACACAAGCTGAGTTTACTAGTGTAGTCGCTGCGGGTAATAAAATCATCGATGATATGGAAATATTTAATTCGAGGATTACTAATCTCTTCACTGATGAAAATAGCCCGATTTCAAAAACTAGCTCAGCCCAAGATTATATAAAAAATATAAATGAAAATCCAAATTATAAATTACCAGGATATAACGTTCCCGAGTTAAAGAAAAAACTCAGAACTGCCATCGACGAAGGATTTAATAAAATTTATCAATCATGGAAAGATAGCCAGCCAAGTCCTACTATCCTCACTCATAATAATTCTCCCGACGGCGACGGTAGACATATCGCACGAACAATGTGGACATTTCATCAGTGATCGCTCTTAATTTAACATGTGATGTAATCGAAGGAAGTTATCAAATTAATATGGAACAATCAAATCAAGCCCGACAAGGTTACATTCTTTATTCATTTGCACCAACAGCCCCCCCCAGGATTTTTAATTGTTGAGAATCCGACTAATCCAGTCTATATGCAATGTCAAAATGATTCGCTAACTAGAATTAATTTTACACTCACGATCAGTCAAATAATTTAATTGATCTACGTGGTGAAGTATTATCGATTAGTCTGTTTGTGAAAAGCTAACAAATAATTTGTATTAATCAGCAGCAGGGGGGGCGAGATGACAGCACAAAAAAACCCATAACCACTATCTGAGATAATGCCCCAAAACGACTATCTGAGATAATGCTCCATAACTACTGTCTGAGATAATGCCCCATAACTACTATCTGAGATAATGCCCCATAATTAATATCTGAGAAAATGCCCATAACCACTAAGATAATTCGCCATAACTACTATCTCAGATAAAGCCCCATAACCACTGAGATGATGCCTCATAACCACTGAGATAATGCCCCATAACCACTATCTGAAATAATGCCCCATAACCACTGAGATAATGCCCCATAACCCTATCTGAGATAATGCCCCATAACCACCGAGATAATGCCTCATTACCACTATTTGAGATAATGCCCCATAACCATTATCTGAGATAATGCTCCATAACTACTGCCTGAGATAATGTCCCATAACTACTCTCTGAGATAATGCCCCATAAATAATATATGAGATAATGCCCAATAACCACTATCTGAAATAATGACCCAAAACCACTATTTGAGATAATGCCCCATAACTACTATCTAAGATAATGCCCCATAACTAATATCTGAGATAATGCCCCATAACCAGCAGCAGGGGGGGCGAACCCTACAAATTTTTGCGACAAAATCGATTAAAGCCTCAGAATGCCAAATGGAGCCTTCCTACGAAATCTCATATTTTAACCAAACAAAAAAATAAAGACTCCATTTTACAAATGGAGCCTTAGCGATTTTGTCGTAAATACATTGTCATAACCACCCTCGAAATTGCTGCCATCTACGTCGCAAATATGTTGTCATCTCGCCCTCCCCTGCTGCTGATTAATACAAATGAATTAACCGAATATTTGATCAAGTCCAATACGATATCGTGACCGAGGGTCGTGTAAATTTATTGTTATAAATCCATATGGGACTGACTGAGCATGACTAAAGTAATTTTTAAATCCATTGAAGTCCATATCGGAATACCATGTCTGCCAAATATTTCGTAGCGTATGTGTATCAACGCCATTGAATACAGCAAGAATATTGCAGTTATCGCGAATCACTTTTGGAATTTGAGTATATCGTTGAGTGACATATATCACATCAGTGTTTTTATGCCAACCTCGGGAAAATATTCTAGCAGGGTTCTTTTGATTATCTAACATTACATCATCGTACACTACAAGATTGTTTATGTCTCCATCGAGATCTTCTACTGATGGTGCATCATTAATATCAGTAATAAAGTCAATTACACTTTCACCTTTAATTTCTGATGCATTTTCATTATAATCTTTTAGCACTTCATAGCACCGTTGATCATCTACGGATGGGGCAACTAAATATAATTTATCCCACTTCATAAATCGCATTATCAAATTAAGCAGCAATTGTGTTTTGCCTGATCCAGATGGTCCGATTATAATCGCGCGGACAGAATTCGGAAGCGCTGCGTGGTGTTTTACCGGTTCTCTTCTTTTAGTCGCTGAAAAATCAATTATATTCATAACGCTATATATAAATTATGGATTTATATTGTGTTAAATGTAAACAGCGTACTGATACAACCGATCAGACAACCATTACAACTAAAAACAATAGACTAGCGCTTACTGGTAAGTGTGTAACATGTGGTACAAAAAATTTTCGATTTTTAAAAAAAAAAGCAACTCGGAGGTGATATTGCCGCAAAACTTGGAAAACTCCCCGGAACCCCATAGGCAAAATACCCCGGAGAAAAACACCTTCCAGGATATAGTTACTGTGGTCCCGCAACGAGATTAGATATCAGACTTGATGATCAAAATCAGCCCCGGCCTGGTGAGTATCCGATAAATGCTATTGATAAGGCATGTCATGCTCATGATGTTGCATATAAAAGCAATAATTTGCAACAAAGACATCTCGCGGATGTAAAATTAATTCATGCGTTAAAAGCTATTCCCGATAAATCCTTCAAAGAAAAATTGGCTTCATGGTTGGTCAAATCAGCTATGAAAGGCAAATTGGTGTTAGGTGCTGGTAATTAAAAACACTAGTGTTTTTATCGTATGGAATCTATTTATTATTCTCCGAAAGGATACTGGAAGGGTAAAGCAGCAATCAGTAAACTCGCTAACGTTGCAAAAGTGAAAAAGTCCACTGCGAAAGATTGGTTATCCAAACAAGCTATATGGCAAATTTATCTACCACCGCCTAAACAAATTAATTATTCTCATTTTGATGTTACCGTACCCAATGAAGTTCATCAGGCTGATTTATTGTTTTTACCACATGACCATGGTTACAAATACGCGCTAACTGTAGTTGATATTGCGAGTCGATTTAAACAAGCAGAACCATTAAAAACAAAGTCAGCTTCTGAAGTCGCTTCTGCATTTGAAAGGATTTATAGACGAGGTCCTCTAAAATGGCCAAATCTATTACAAGTTGATCCTGGCAAAGAGTTTCAATGTGCTGTTATATTAACAATGAAAACTCATAATGTTACAATACGACGGGGACATACTGCGTTACATCGTGATCAGGCAATTGTAGAACGATTTAATCGAACTCTTGCAGAACGGTTATTTGGATATCAATATGCAAAAGAATTCATCCAAGAAAAACGATCTCGTGAATGGGTCCAAAGGTTACCGAGTGTAGTTGCTGCGTTAAATAACGAGATTACTCGAACTATTAATATGAAACCAAACATTGCAAAAAAAAATAATATATACCCGAACAACCACAGCGGATTAGCACTCAGCCACTTCTCAGTGACGTTACTGTGAGATATTTATACGAACCAGGAGAACTTGAAGGTGGTAAAAGAAGAGCTACTGATCCTATATGGAGTGTTACTACGCATAAAATTTCAACCATAACGCGATCAACTGGTAGACCTCCAATCTACAGATTGGATTCAACTGCACCTCAGCGTGGTTTTACACGCGAACAACTACAAGTCATTCCGGACGATACTCAATTACCGCCACATGGTCTTAACTAGCTCCGTTACGTCTATTACACTCAAGACAGGTCAACATCACATTGTTTCTGACATGACCAAGACTGTTATTTTTTCTGTCTACGGTGAATTGTCGAGGGTCTTTATCCGAATACTGCCAGTGCATTATACAATTGCAACTGGCGCAGTGATTATTCTGTTGTTCTTTTAACGCGATTATTACTTCAGCATCAATATCAAATGCTCGTTGTTTTTTTTGTCCTGCTGTTTGTAACCAGAGAGTTTTTTATTAATGATGCTAATAGCAGTGTTATCATCGTTTGCATTAAAATCATAATCGAAAACAATCCTTCGTAGTTGATTTATTCGTCGTACTCTGGACACTGCGAGATAGACTAAATTTGACCATTCAATGCGATTATCAACTATCCAAACAATTGTATCCGTGATGGTCAATCCTTGTGACGAGTGTATTCTTGTTACATAACCAAGCGTCCATGGTGATTTATCAGCGCATAATGCATCTTCTACAGTATTGATATCAACTAGCACAATATCATTTAACACTAGAATCTGTTTCTCCGTCTGGCCTGGAATTTCAACTTCAATATTCTGCTTTCGTGTATCCAATGGTCTATAACACAACGGTACTGGAAACGTTGGGAATTTTTTCTTGCGTAGCTCAAACAACTTTTTCTGAAGTGCATCTCTGACTATCTTTCTACTTGCTACTACAAAATCATTTGGTCTCCATGTTTCCCAACAATCATTCATAGGTGTTTCAGAAATTATTTCACGCGCTACTTCACATTGAATTCTATCGGGTTGTAATCTAATTAGTTTTTTAAACTCACGTAACTGCTCATCGAGTGCTCTATAATCAGTATTCGGGAACATCTATAATCAATCGTGAGGATTGTCTTTTAAAGTTGAATTTTTTTCCACCTTGTGTAAATTTACCGATTATTCTTCGGCCAAGATCATTTGCTTCACTATTTCGTTGATTAAATATCTTTTTTGACCATTCAATGATGTACTCCTCGTCAGCATCAATATGTTTTCTAGATTTATCGATTATACTATCAAGACATTCTGGTTCTGGTAACCAGACATTGGTTTGTTTTTGATATGAGTTAATCGCTTCGCTGACAATCAACGAAACTAACATTTTACAATCAATCATATATCGCAATAACACTATTGGTAACCACATCCTTTCAGCCATGTGTCTACCAATCCAAACATAACAACACGGATGAAGTCCTTCAGCGAATTCAAATGATACTACGCAAGCAAAACCGGTCAAATCAAAATCAGGCAGTGGTCCATTAATAGCAACGCGAGTCATTCATGTGTGGGATGTCCAAACCGTTTAAAATACTCACCAGCGAATCCATATCCTAGAAAACTTCCTGGATAACAGGCAACGATATCAACTGATATCATACTTTCACGATTGTACTTAACGTTCCATAGGCCGCCATGATAATATTCCAAACAGCTGGATTGAACATCCTGTAAAAACTCTTTTCGTGTTGGTTTCCAATTATTTTTCTTTCTTGCAAAATGAGCTGCAACCGATGGAATTGTAAAACAATTTGTAAGTAACTGTTCGTAATCTTCGGATTTTTCATTAAAAACGCTAGCGTTTTCACTGAGACTTATTGCTAGATTTTTCATCCTATTATGTAGACTTTCAGTACGATATAATTCACCGTTAGGTTTCACAAATTGATTGAATTGACATTCTTCATCTTCAAAACTATGAAGTAGCCATACTGATACAGGGTCGTTTTTACACAAACTAGCAATAGCATCGAATAATCTTTCTTCAGTGAGAATGCCATCCTTGGTAATTTCTCCTGGGATATACTTCACTGTTCTGTCTCGCGGGAATATTGTAACCGCGGATATCCATGCGTGTTTGTTATGATCAATAATTTTGATTGGAGCTCCGTTTTTATTGTATTTCGATTCGTATAATACTTCGCCAGTTATCGTTGAAACGGTTATCGGAAATCTCAACGACTTTTCCAATCTAGCTATATCGGAAATAGTTGCTCCGTTCTCTTTCACTGTTAGCTCCCATTGATCTATTTTTTACGTCTTAGATCGGTTAATTTATTCCCACGGAGTGCATTTGTAAAGTGTTCTATGACTCTTTGTACCACACAATTGAGTGGTTTTTCCACTGACGTTGACTGTTTCATTGGTGCTAGTTTTCCAATGTCAGGTTTCTTATTTAACGGATACATCCCATAAACAATTGCTGTTTCTGGATACGCTTTTTCATAGTATGGTTTATCAATTCCAGTTAACAGCCCTGGTCTGGAATCAGCGCTAACAATGACTGTTGTCTTATCTTTGAGAATTGGCTCAAATTTGTCTCTTATAACCCAATCGCCCGATTCTAAATTGATAATGAATTTCACTCTGAGAAAATACCTTTTATTGCCAAGTTGTGATAGTATCATAGCTGCTGTTTCATCATTCATTCTAGCATCAACAACACCATCAATTCTAAATGTTGACCAGGTGTGTGATGCACCGTCCTGTTTAAACTCATGAACACAATCTCGTATTTTTCTAATCAGACTTCTATTATTTATTCTCTCTTTTGGTACATCTTCGAGAGTTCTATCAAGATTGAATTTAATATTTTTCCAAGGCTTGATTGCCGATAATCTCTTGAATTCTTCATTCATATAAATAAGACAAGTATTTAAATAGAAAATTTTGTTTATATATAATGAATCACTGCAAATGGCTTATGATTGGATCAGTAACTCCATGTAATAAATCGTGTAGAGGTGAATTCTGTGGATATCACTTACAGAGTGTCAGAAATAATTCGACAGGCCCGGCACCATGCATAAATTGTGGGGTGGGTGTGAGAGGAAAATCACAATTATGTATCAATTGTGGGGGTAAGCGGTTTAGAGAATTAAAACGTTATTATGATAAACGAATAAAAAACGCTATCATTGACCCTAACCATAACTCTGTCAAAGACAAAATCATAAAAACCCCTCAAGACTACATTAATATATTTATAATTAAAGCAAATAATGAATTAGACAAATAGTATTGTTATATAAATGGAGCAAGAATTCATAACACATCCAATACTTGTTAATTATGAAATATCTGCTGATGGTGATCTTAGAAACCGCAGACTAAAAAAGGCAATTGCTTTTGTTAATAATCAAGGATACTTGCAATTTACTGCTGGAAGAAAGAACTATTACGTTCACAGAATTGTCTATGAAGCATTTTATGGATTGATTAAAGATGGTAATGTTTTTGATCATATTGACTCCAATCCCTTAAATAACGCGATTTCCAATTTACAATGCATTTCTCAAAGAGAGAATATAAAAAGAGGAAAGACAGGGACTTGTAAGTCAGTTGGAAAGATTCCAGTACAGTCATTTGATACAACGACGAATGAAGAAAGAGTTTTTCAATCAATGAATGCTGCGGGAAAATATTTTGGAATATGTATTCCTTCAGTACAAAGAGTTGCTGAAGGGATTTATCAAACAGCTATCTCAAAGAAAAATGGACATAGAATAAAGTTTTCCTATTTACAAGATAACTCAATAGTGAGTTATGCTATTTTAGTCATTTTTGTATGATTTTACAATTCAGACCAATTACCATAGGGCAAAGTAGTCGATTTTCCATAGGGCAAAACACTAAAAACGTTTCGCGCGTTAATATCATTGTGTACATATTTTTTTCAATATTTATTCGCAATATCCACGTATATATGCATTAAAAAAGTAAATGACAATAGCTGGAACAGCCGGAACAGCCACATAAACAAATAGTAAATATGGTTATTGTACCAAAACGCGCGTGTGTAACACAGGACACTGGGTCAAGGTTCTATTAATAGATTTTTTAAAAATCCCAATTACAAAGACAGCGTTAACAGCGCTGTTTAGATTTTGTATGAAAATGAAATTACTTTGTAATTACAAATAAAATAGATTGTATGTGAGGTCAAAATAGTAAAGCGCATTACATGTAATTTAGTTTTTTTAGTGTGGTAGCGCTACATGTAATAAAATTATCAATGACACAGAAAAATATCATTCTCGAACCATTCAAGAAATAGCAGGTCCTGAATTGACAGGGATTCCCATGACAGAGTTATCTCGTCATGTAAATCCATTATTATTACGATTATTTAATCGTAATATTATAGAAATTAATAAAAAA
Source organism: Potamilus streckersoni (assembly GCA_016746295.1). NCBI lineage: Eukaryota > Metazoa > Mollusca > Bivalvia > Unionida > Unionidae > Potamilus > Potamilus streckersoni. The sequence goes on from JAEAOA010000713.1 coordinate 741,639, forward strand.
TTGCTATTATTTAACAGTTGTATTTCTTGTTTTATTGTTTTATTTAAATATTTAGCTTCCATTGAAATTACTACACAATTTTCATTATGAAATGCTAGGAAAATAAATACACACTCGCTTATCGATACTGGTCTTATTATCACCTTATATATAATATGAGCCGTAATAAGTTTGGGGCTTTAAACGAAGCCCAATTTGCCAATCAAAACTCCCACGCCATTGACATGGTGTGGTTGAATTTTTTCAACTGCAACCATGGTTAAATTCTTGGGTTGCTTTTGATTGGTAGATTGGGTGTAGTAAGTCCGCCCCGTCGTTTCATGTTTGTATCGTCCTGTACTGTCCCTATCATACCATCCTATATAATCGCATTGTATATATATATATATATATATATATATATATATATATATATATATATATATATATATATATATATATATATATATATATATATATATATATATCATCCTATATGTAATGTACTGTCCCTAGTATATATAATATCATCCTATATAATCGCATTGTATATATACCATCCTATCATCTCATTGTTTATATATCATCCTATCATCTCATTGTATATATATCATCCTATCATCTCATTGTATATATATCATTCTATATAATCGCATTGTATATATAATCATCCTATATAATCGCATTGTATATATAATCATCCTATATGTAATGTACTGTCCCCCCCACAACATATCTTCCGGATGACCTAATATAGCATTTGTTACGTTAGAGCTTCCAATTGGGAGATCTATGTTTGTGGCCCTTGGGCTTATATAATGCGAAGGCACTAAATGAGTTCCAAGAATGTGCTGTCCCCCCTCTGGTCCTCTTTGACGTCGTTTGGCGCGAAAGAGGTTTCCAAATGAGGCTTCATGTTATATGTTCAATGTTTGTAACGAAATCACTTGGATTTCACGTCTAATACCCATATAACCCGCCCTTGAACTCGATTGGGGGGTTAGGGTATTGTATAAGTCTTTAATGTATGTGCCTCCCTTGCCTCGGAACTCGAATGAGGAAGAGATAGGCATTGTATGTGTTTTTGTTTTTTTTGTATATAAAAATATTTTAAAGATAAGAAAATACATTATTAATAATATTCAATAAATGGAATTTCAAGATATTAATCTATCATCACAGAAATATCAAATTTAAGAAATCAAGGAATCGTACTTTCTGAATTTTTAAATGAAGATAGACTTTTGAATGAATTTGAACAAATTAATATACAATTGAAACATGGAAGATATGTTCTACCTAAAATGTATTCACTGATAAAAAGAATCAAAAAAAGCGGTTAATGATTCTTTGTATAACAATGATATTAATTTATTCATTCGGCTATTTAGTATAGTTGAAGCAATTAGAAAGAAACTCGGGGAACAGTACCAAGTTCGGTCAGAGATTGCTTTGAAAGTGAAATCTATAAGACGTTTGATTGATGCAAGCATTGAAACCCACAATTGAAAAAACGCTAGCATTTTCAATAATGACATCAGAAGCATTAACTACCAGACTAGCCCGCGAGAGGTTAGCATTACTGAAAAAGTTTATACCAATTCGAGATAAAGTGCGAGATAAACTACAACTTAGACAGCAAGCGCAGACTGACTTTTCTATTGGGAGCGAACAACTTTTTGCCACTGTAACTAAAGCCACTAAAGATATGAAACTTGCAACAGAACGTGCTATATACGGCGACATCCCTAAAGACGGAGCAGTACCTATTATTGATGTATTGGGAAAGATTGCTACAGAGACTGAAAAAACTCAGGAGGGGATAAAACAGGTTTCAGGTGAGTTACAAACTCAGCGAGAAATACAACAAATGGGTAATATTAATATTGATGATGACCCCGTTGAAGGTGCTAGTGATTCTATTGAGAAAGGTTCCACTAAAGGAAGTGCTCCTTTTAACGAGAAATTCACTGATGAAGCTATAGAAGAAATCAGACGAATTCAATTGCTGAAAAATGAAGACTATGTGTCATTTGGTGACTTCGCTGTAAAAAGTTATTATAACAGAAGGGAATTTTTAAAAGACGAGTAAAAAAAACATAATAAAACGAGATGAATCGGTGGATTGGATATATAAAATTAATAAAAATGAACCCGACAATTTAAAAAAGAATACATTTGAATACATAGCTTTTAAAATGGGAGTTGATAGGTATGGTTTAGAACAACAAGAACTAAAAAAACAACAACAACGAAAAGAACAACAAAAAGGTCGGGATCGAGGTCGAGGTCGAGGACGAGGACGAGGTCGAGGTCGAGGTCGAGGTCGAGGTTGAGGTTGAGGTCGAGGTCAAGGTCAAGGTCGACATTCTCCAGAAATTCAAAACGTTTCCGAATCAGAAAGTACTTCAGGAGAGGGTTATGGAAGTTATCATCATGATTCTCATATATGTCCTAGTAATATCATTAATGATATATCACGACTTGAGGTTCTTATGGGAGGTAAGCGAGCTGGGAATATCTCAGGCGAAATAACTAATGAAGCATTTGATATTTGCAGACGATTATTCCAAGGTGGGATAATTGATATTCATACGTATCGAGAACTCTTGGATGAGTTAATGGACGGAATTCCAGGGGAATTTAGTGGTTATTATAGCGATTGAAATTTCTAAATGCTTGCATTTAGAAATTACAAAGTCATTTCAAATAAGATGATAGTACACTATAATCACAATAAACCAACAAACGTATATGTGGTAAACTCAAGATTGCCCGTTTATAAGGCATACTATGGAGACGGCCTTGGAAATACCATAGCGGGTTTATTCACAAGAATAGCCCCAAAAGTAGCACCAATTGCTAAACAATTATCGATGAAAGCCATTGATGTTATTCGTAATAAGGGAATTAACGCTGTTGGAGATCTTGCAGGAACTGCCTTTTCTACCGCAAAAAATAGAATAACGTCATTGGTGAAATCTAGATTCGGACGAAAACCACCACAAATGGTTTCAACACCGCTACCTTCAACAATAATGATGCCTGCAAATGTCAGTAAAGTGATAAATAACGCAGTGGAACAAAAACTAGCATCATTAGCAATGACTTCACCAGATAGTAGTAATATTGCAAGTATGATAGCGGGAAGCGGTTTTGGAGGAAATCGTAAAAATGTCAGACGAAAAAGAAAATGATAGCATTATTACATTTAGAAAAACGATAACGTTTTAGTATAAATGGCATTTGAAAAAATCGCTGATCCAGCGTTTGATATGGCAGCACCGGTGAATAAAGATAATTCTAAAATTAACTATCAGTATTATGCCTATCCTGCAAGAGAGCCTAATCAACGGGGGAGAGTTGAACTTCAAGTTCAAGATACAAGTAGATACTTTTTGCCGTGTGAGGCGTTTATTGAAGTAGAAGGAGAGCTTGTAACAGATGTTGCAGCTGATACACCATATGGGAATGACCCAAATATCCGAGTTGGTTTTGTAAATAATGGCATTATGGCGCTATTTAACAGTGCAAGATATATCATTGATGGAAAATAAATTGAATCAATAGAACAAGATGTTGATATTGCAACAACAATAATCGGACTTGCGAGATATTCTGATGATTATACAAGGTCGGCTGGTCCGTCTATGATGTTTGCTAAGGATACTTCTGATCATGCTGACCATATCCAGTTTATTAAAGTACGAACTGCGCAAGCTACTGCAGTAGCTGATCAACAACTCGTAGCTAATATAGACCGTGAAGGCCAGCCAGCCGCTGGATTCGACATTTTAAAAAAGGTCAATGGTAATTTCAATCTAGGATTTGCAACACGAAATTGAACATTGAAAGGACAGCATCGACGGTTTTCATGTGCAATTCCGTTACATCACATATTCGGATTTTGTAGAAATATCAGAAAAGTCATCTATGGAGCAAAGCATACAGTCGTGTTAGTGCGAAAGGAGAATGACAATGATGCAATCTGGCGTGCTAATGGTGTTGATGATGGTAAAGTCATTTTAAATAAATTGGTTCTATGGATACCCGTCTTGACACCAGCAGTTACAATAGAGCAACAATTACTATCGTTTATGGACACAGGTGGAAAATAATTGCTAAGTTGGCTAACAACAACGACTATACGAAGCAGGATAATGTAAATGGCACATTTACATGGCACTTAGCATCAAAACAAGGTGTTTCAGCTCTACGTCATATCTTTATAGCGTTACAGGATGCAAATCGAGTGGGTCGTCAATTATCTAGTCATATGATATTTGATAAATTAGGGGTAAGTGAAGTTTCGTTGAGAATAAACGGACAACAAGAGCCAGCAGAGATTGTACAGCTTAATTATGAAAACAACAACGTAGCACGTGTATATCATAGAATATTGTCGTATATGGGTCGTGATCAAAATGTTGATACTGGTTTGCAAATATCGCAAATTGATTTTGAAAAACACTATCCGATTTATTACTTTTCATTGGAACATCTTGACATGATGAGACAATCTGTTGTTGATATATACTTCCAAGCTCGGGTACAACGCCCTGTTGGTATAGCTGATTATAGAGCAGTTGCTGTCATTCTCAGTGATAAATCAATGTTGTTAGAAGGAGTTGGCGGACGAATGAGACTTATTGATGCACCAGTAGAAAACATGTAATGTTTTCAAAAATCATTTGATTTTCCAAACATGTAGTTAGGAATTTCACAATAAGATCAATTGAAAGTGTAAATTACATTTTAGAATAGAATGACATATAGTATTGTTAATGTCCAGTTGACTGATGGTCAGGTCAAGAAATTGAAATCTATGTCTGCAATAGAATGTGGAACCACAATAACGCTGAAACCTACTCAAATGTCCGGTGGTGCACATAAATTATCATTGACAGATCGTCAAATAAAACATTTCAATGATGCGCTAAAGAACAAACGAGGAGTTCAAATTGATTTTTCGAAAGCTGCAATCGCCAGTATGATAAAATCAGGTGGTATATTTCCGCTGTTAGCTGCTATTCCAGCATTGATTGCAGCGGCTGCCCCAGCGGTTGCGAAGGCGGCAGCGTTAGGAGCCGTTGGTACTGCTGCAGGAATGGCCCTGAAAAAGGCTACTGGGAATGGCTGTAAAAAAAAGGAAAGGGTCTAAGACTACCAGGAACCCCATACAATTGGTACAAGGGCACGGGCCTAAGAATACCAGGAACGGTTTATTAGTGGAAAAATCCCTAGGATTTTCACCAATGTCCAATTTTGATTTAATTGATGCTGTAAAATCATTATCAATAAAAAAAACTTTAGAGGAGTTTTCATGAGAGATCAATTACCGTCAAAACCAATGAAAAATGAAACGGGTATTATCAATCTTGATAACAGCAACGAAAAAGGAACTCATTGGGTCGCATATGCAATTGATCCACGTTGAATTGTATATTTTGATTCATATGGTTTAGCTCCACCAAACGAATTCATGCGATATGTATCCACAATAGCAAAGTCATCTCCAATTTTGTATTCCACGCTACCAACACAAGAGTTAAATGATCCACCGATATGCGGTCGTGAAGTATTAAACGTCCTTGCAGAGATATCTAGATTTCCAAAGAAACCACCACAAGTTGTTGTTAATGAATATACTAGCAGGCAATGGCAAAAACGATAGCGTTATGATTTAGAAAAACGTTAGCGTTTTCGTATAATGATTGATATTTGGGGACGACCTTTATCAGAATAAAAAAAACAGAAACCGATAGTAAACTAGCTGTCGAAAATGTAAAAAAAATAATCGAAGATGAAATCGCCGAGACATTAAATTTGTCAAGTGTAGATCCTGGGGAAATAGTTGTATTTCAAGATCGACAGGGCAAATTGAAATCTAGTAATGTTTCATTGGATGATGTCTTAATACGAAGACGCGACGTCGTTGAAGATACAATAGTGTTATATTCAAATGATGGAAAACTCAAACCAGGTGTATTTGTTTCTACAATCACAGATGCATTAAAAAATTTAAATGAAGAACTTGATAAACATATAACAACGTATACTTCCCTTCGTAGAAATATTATCAATAAATATTTTGGAACACCAGCGGTAACCTCTCCATCTCTCGCTGACATAAAATCCAATTTTGATGAAATTAAATCCAATATTAAAAATATTAATGATGCTGGATTTAATATTATTAGAGATAACATTAGTAATATTAAAAAATCCATCGAGGATATTACAAAATTTAAAACAGACAATCTTCCGCTACTTGAAAAAATAAAGATTCCTCATGAGAGGAATATCATAAATATGGTATACACAGTTTTCTCTGGATCATTAGATTGGGAACCTAAAAAGAATACAATAACTCTCACTGTGTCAAACAAGGGTATTTATCGATTAACAATAGTGTCACTGAATCAGTTTAATATATCATCATCGACTTCATATGGATACAACAACGTGATTTCAACGACTATTGACGTGGGTGAATACAAACGGTTCACAATAACAAGCACTGATCCTAATTTAAATAAGACATCATTTGTATGGTACATGGAGTTTGTAGCTGATCTAAATTAGAATTTTTAACAATTAGAAACCACTTGAGATTTTAAAATAATATGATTCCGTCATCGCAATATCGCTATGATACCGTCAAAGAGTTCTTAACAAAACTCAAAACACTCATTGATGAGTATGAAATAAAAATTAAAAAGTATCGCAGGAGAATTACCGCGATTGATGTTACAGTATACTCGGTATCTGGTATAATGGCCGGTGCTGGTATTATACTATCTTCAGTAACAATGGTAGCTCCGATTGCTGTCCCAATTGCTATTTCCGCGGTGACAACATATGCTGGAATTGCAAATGCTATTACTAAAACAATATCATCGTGTTCTCAAGAAAAACTTAACGACTATATAGTAAAATATCAAGCAGTATCTAACGGTTACTCACAATTATCCTCGTTGATGTCATCATCGATTGATGAATCGATAATTACCGAAGACGAATTCTCCGCGATGATACGTATTTATCATACTACGATTAAAAACGCTAGCGTTTTTTCATCTATTGCAAAATTAGACATTGTAAATAATAATAATAATGTCGCAAGAGATTCAACTACTTCAGCGGATAGCAGAAAATACCACTCCGCGGAAAACAAGCATGATATCAATATCGTCAACAAACCCTAAATTCAGTGTGAATTTTCCTTCCCCTGTTTCAGTAAAAGAAATCGCGTTGGCAAAATTACGAGTGTATCATAGTTGGCCTAATATCAGATTGGTTTCATTTGGTGGTCAGAGACCTAATAATTCCCTGGTATTTGCATATAGAAATAAAAAAGATGACACTCCAGATTGGAACGTTGTTTCAATACCAACTGGGTCCTATCAAATTGAGCAAATTAATAATGAATTACAACGTAGAATAAAATCCATTACTAGAAAAGAATCAAAAATTGTAATAACAGTTCATGAACCAAAACTATCATCTACAATTGAAATAGGCTCTCCTGGGTATGTTGTAGATATGTATAACAGTTCATTAAGAACAGTATTAAGATGGCCCGAAGATCCACCTAGAAATACTGGTAATTCCACGCCCGAGCCTGTAAAATCTGATTACGTCACTGATGAAATAGGACCTGAAAATCCATCAAAAACTTATAAAAAATTCGAGGATATAAACTTCACAAAAAGATATCGATATAAGGATCAATATGGTGAGGATGCATGGATAATTCCACTTTTTAATGATTATATTATACGAGAGGACGAAATTTTGGAAATGCATGATACAAGTCCAACATTTGTAGATATTAAAGATCACATCCTTGATAGAATGAATAATGATTTTTTTGTTGTTATTACCCTCGTTAAGATCTGGCTTTATTACACAAGCTGAGTTTACTAGTGTAGTCGCTGCGGGTAATAAAATCATCGATGATATGGAAATATTTAATTCGAGGATTACTAATCTCTTCACTGATGAAAATAGCCCGATTTCAAAAACTAGCTCAGCCCAAGATTATAAAAAAATATAAATGAAAATCCAAATTATAAATTACCAGGATATAACGTTCCCGAGTTAAAGAAAAAACTCAGAACTGCCATCGACGAAGGATTTAATAAAATTTATCAATCATGGAAAGATAGCCAGCCAAGTCCTACTATCCTCACTCATAATAATTCTCCCGACGGCGACGGTAGACATATCGCACCGAACAATGTGGACATTTCATCAGTGATCGCTCTTAATTTAACATGTGATGTAATCGAAGGAAGTTATCAAATTAATATGGAACAATCAAATCAAGCCCGACAAGGTTACATTCTTTATTCATTTGCACCAACAGCCCCCCCCAGGATTTTTAATTGTTGAGAATCCGACTAATCCAGTCTATATGCAATGTCAAAATGATTCGCTAACTAGAATTAATTTTACACTCACCGATCAGTCAAATAATTTAATTGATCTACGTGGTGAAGTATTATCGATTAGTCTGTTTGTGAAAAGCTAACAAATAATTTGTATTAATCAGCAGCAGGGGGAGGGCGAGATGACAGCATATTTGCGACGTAGATGGCAGCAATTTCGAGGGTGGTTATGACAATGTATTTACGACAAAATCGCTTAGGCTCCATTTGTAAAATGGAGTCTTTATTTTTTTGTTTGGTTAAAATATGAGATTTCGTAGGAAGGCTCCATTTGGCATTCTGAGGCTTTAATCGATTTTGTCGCAAAAATTTGTAGGGTTCGCCCCCCCCTGCTGCTTAACCACTATCTGAGATAATGCCCCATAACTACTATCTGAGATAATGCCCCATAACCACTGAGATAATGCCTCATAACCACTATCTGAGATAATGCCCCATAACCACTATCTGAGATAATGCTCCATAACTACTGCCTGAGATAATGTCCCATAACCACTATCTGAGATAATTCCCCATTACTACTCTCTGAGATAATGCCCCATAAATAATATATGAGATAATGCCCCATAACCACCATCTGATATAATAAACCATAACCACTATTTGAGATAATGCCCCATAGCTACTATCTAAGATAATGCCCCATAACTAATATCTGAGATAATGCCCCATAACCACTATCTGAGATAATGCCCCATAACTACTATCTGAGATAATGCCCCATAACCACTGAGATAATGCCTCATAACCACTATCTGAGATAATGCCCCATAACCACTATCTGAGATAATGCTCCATAACTACTGCCTTAGATAATGTCCCATAACCACTATCTGAGATAATGCCCCATTACTAATCTCTGAGATAATGCCCCATAAATAATATATGAGACAATGCCCCATAACCACTATCTGAAATAATGACTCATAACCACTATTTGAGATAATGCCCCATAATTACTATCTGAGATAATGCCCCATAACTAATATCTGAGATAATGCCCATAACCACTAAGATAATTCGAAATAACTACTATCTGAGATAATGCCCCATAACCACTGAGATAATGCCCCATAACCTCTATCTGAGATAATGCCCCAAAACCACTATCTGAGATAATGCCCCATGACCACTATCTGAGATATGCTCCATAACTACTATCTGAAATAATGACCCATAACCACTATATGAGATAATGCCCCATAACTAATATCTGAGATAATGCCCATAACCACTATCTAAGATAATTCGCCACAACTACTATCTGAGATAATGCCCATAACCACTGAGATAATGTCCCATAACCACTATCTGAAATAATGCCCCATAAACACTATCTGAGATAATGCCACATAACCACTATCTGAGATATTGCCCGATACCACTATCTGAGAAAATGCCCAGTAACTACTATCTGAGAAAAGCCCCATAGCCACTATCTAAGATAATGCCTCATAACCACTCAGATATTCCCCCATAACGAACATATGCGATGTCCCATATCCAATGAAATAATGCCACATAACCACAATCTGAGAGTCCAACATAACCACTACAGGAAAAAGAGACATAAATGGGATAAATAAGAAAACGACGAAGAATAGGTTGAAGTATTTTTAAAAAACTTCTTGTATTTGTGATTGTCATGGTGGTTGTTGTTCTTGTTGTAGTGCCATTGCTGCTGTGATAAACTATGCGGTAGCGGTATTATTGAGTGGAATGGCTGCCGTGATACCCTATGTTGTAGATGTATTTACTGAGTGGAATGGCTCTCGTGATAAACTATCTTGTACATGTATGTATTTAGTGGAATGGCTGTTGTGATAAACTATGTTGTAGATGTATTATTGTGTGGAATGGCTGTCGTGATAAACTATGCTGTAGATGTGCTATTAAGTGAAATGAATGTCGTGATAAACTATGCTGTGGATGTATCATTTAGTGGAATGGCTGTCGTGATAAACTATGCTGTATATATGTTATTGAGTGGAATGAATATCGTGATAAAATATGCTGTATTGAGTGGAATGGATGCCATGATAAAATTTGCTGTAGATGTGTTATTGAGTGTAATGCTGTCGTGATAAACTATACTGTAAATGTATTATTTAGTGGAATGGCTCTCATGATAAAATTTGCTGTAGATGTGTTATTGAGGGTAATGCTGTCGTGATAAACTATACTGTAAATGTATTATTTAGTGTAATGGCTCTCATGATAAAATTTGCTGTAGATGTGTTATTGAGTGTAATGCTGTCGTGATAAACTATACTGTAAATGTATTATTTAGTGGAATGGCTCTCATGATAAAATTTGCTGTAGATGTGTTATTGAGTGTAATGCTGTCGTGATAAACTATACTGTAAATGTATTATTTAGTGAAATGGCTCTCATGATAAAATTTGCTGTAGATGTGTTATTGAGTGTAATGCTGTCGTGTTAAACTATACTGTAAATTTATTATTTAGTGGAATGGCTCTCATGATAAAATTTGCTGTAGATGTGTTATTGAGTGTAATGCTGTCGTGATAAACTATACTGTAAATGTACTATTTAGTGGAATGGCTCTCATGATAAAATTTGCTGTAGATGTGTTACTGAGTGGTATGAATGTCGTGATAAACTATGCTGTAGCTGTATCATTTAGTGGAATGGCTGTCGTTATAAACTATGTTGTAGATGTATCATTGAGTGGAATGGCTGTCGTGAAAAACTATGGTGTAGATGTGTTATTGAGTGGTATGAATGTCGTGATAAACTATGCTGTAGCTGTATCATTTAGTGGAATGGCTGTCGTTATAAACTATGTTGTAGATGTATCATTGAGTGGAATGGCTGTCGTGAAAAACTATGGTGTAGATGTGTTATTGAGTGGAATGGCTGTCGTGATAAACTATGCTGTAGATGTGTTATTGAGTGGTATGAATGTCGTGATAAACTATGCTGTAGCTGTATCATTTAGTGGAATGGCTGTCGTGAAAAACTATGGTGTAGATGTGTTATTGAGTGGAATGGCTGTCGTGTTTAACTATACTGTAGATGTGTTATTGAGTGGAATGGCTGTCGTGATAAACTATGCTGTAGATGTGTTATTGAGTGGAATGGCTGTCGTGATAAACTATGCTGTAGATGTGTTATTGAGTGGAATGGTTGACGTGATAACATATGTTGCATGTGTGTTATGGAGTGGATTGGCTCTCTTGATAATGCAAATAATGTCAGCAGCAGAAAATGCTGAGGAGAGTGGTGTCAATTGTTACGTCTATTACAAATAAGAGGAGAGTGGTGTCAATTGTTACGTCTATGACAACTAAGAGGAGAGTGGTGTTAGTTGTTTCGTCTATTACAAATAAGAGGAGAGTGGTGTCAATTGTTACGTCTATGACAACTAAGAGGAAAGTAGTGTCAACTGTTACGTCTATGACAAATAAGAGGAGAGTGGTGTTAGTTGTTTCGTCTATGACAAACAAGAGGAGAGTGGTGTCAATTGTTACGTCTATGACAAATAAGAGAAGAGTGGTGTCAATTATTACGTCTATGACAAATATGAGGAGAGTGGTGTCAATTTCTACATCTATGACAAATAAGAGGAGAGTGGTGTCAATTGCTACGTCTATCACAAATAAGAGGAGAGTGGTGTCAAATTATGCGTCTATGACAAATAAGAGGAGAGTGGTGCCAAATATTACGTTTATGACAAATAAGATGGCAGTGGTGTCATTTTTTTACGTCTATGACGACATTCACAATTCTGATGAACTGTTAATAAGTTCAATAATTTGCTACATGTATGGCATTTAATCTCTATGAAAGCTATGATGTGTTAAATATACATCTGACAATCTTTAGCTCAATTAGTGAAAGATTAACACCTTTACAAATCTACCACTAATACCCTCTCCATGTAATCATCTGTTTAAACATTCATACAGTTCTCCATTGTAATTAAAATCATCTGTGTAATCATTGATAGAGTTGTCTTTTGTAATCAAAATCGTCTGTTTAATTATTGATATAGTTCATGTAATAATTGTTGATGTAGTTTGTAATAAAAATCTTCCATTTAATCATCGATAGAGTTGTCTTTTGTAATCAAAATCATCAGTGTAATCATTGATGGAGTTGTCTTTTGTAATCAAAATCATCTGTGCAATCATTGATAAAGTTCTCTTTTGTAATTAACAATCATCTGTGTAATCATCGATTGAGTTGTCTTTTTATAATCAAAATCATCGATTTAGTCATCGATAGAGTTGTCTTTTAATAATCAAAATCATCGATTTAATCATCAATAGAGTTGTCTTTTTATAATCAAAATCATCCATTTAATCATTAATTGAGTTGTCTTTTGTAATTAAAGTCATCCATTTAATCATCGCTAAAGTTGTCATTTGTAATCAAAATCATCCATTTAATCATCGATAGAGTTGCCGTTTGTAATCAAAATCATCAGTGTAATCATTGATGGAGTTGTCTTTTGTAATCAAAATCATCTGTGCAATCATTGATAAAGTTCTCTTTTGTAATTAACAATCATCTGTGTAATCATCGATTGAGTTGTCTTTTTATAATCAAAATCATCGATTTAATCATCGATAGAGTTGTCTTTTAATAATCAAAATCATCGATTTAATCATCAATAGAGTTGTCTTTTTATAATCAAAATCATCCATTTAATCATTAATTGAGTTGTCTTTTGTAATTAAAGTCATCCATTTAATCATCGCTAAAGTTGTCATTTGTAATCAAAATCATCCATTTAATCATCGATAGAGTTGCCGTTTGTAATCAAAATCATCAGTGTAATCATTGATGGAGTTGTCTTTTGTAATCAAAATCATCTGTGCAATCATTGATAAAGTTCTCTTTTGTAATTAACAATCATCTGTGTAATCATCGATTGAGTTGTCTTTTTATAATCAAAATCATCGATTTAATCATCGATAGAGTTGTCTTTTAATAATCAAAATCATCGATTTAATCATCAATAGAGTTGTCTTTTTATAATCAAAATCATCCATTTAATCATTAATTGAGTTGTCTTTTGTAATTAAAGTCATCCATTTAATCATCGCTAAAGTTGTCATTTGTAATCAAAATCATCCATTTAATCATCGATAGAGTTGCCGTTTGTAATCAAAATCATCAGTGTAATCATTGATGGAGTTGTCTTTTGTAATCAAAATCATCTGTGCAATCATTGATAAAGTTCTCTTTTGTAATTAACAATCATCTGTGTAATCATCGATTGAGTTGTCTTTTTATAATCAAAATCATCGATTTAATCATCGATAGAGTTGTCTTTTTATAATCAAAATCATCGATTTAATTATCGATAGAGTTGTCTTTTTATAATCAAAATCATCCATTTAATCATTAATTGAGTTGTCTTTTGTAATTAAAGCCATCCATTTAATCATCGCTAAAGTTGTCATTTGTAATCAAAATCATCCATTTAATCATCGATAGAGTTGCCGTTTGTAATCAAAATCATCTGTCTAATCATTGATAGAGTTTTCTTTTGTAATCAAAGTCATCCGTGTAATCATAGATAGAGTTGTCTTTTGTAATCAAAATCATCTGTGCAATTATTGATAGAGTTGTCCTTTGCACATCAAATAATCTGTCTATTCATTAATAGAGTTGTCTTTTGTAACCAAAATCATCAATCTAATCATCGATAGAGTTGTCTTCTGTCATCATTGATAAAGATGTCTCTTGTAATGACAATTATCCGTGTAATCATTGATAGAGTTGTCTTTTGTAATCAAAATCATCCATTTAATCATCGATAGAGTTGTCTTTTATAATTAAAATCATCTGTGTAATCATTGATAGAGTTGTCTTTTGTAATCACAATCATCCATTTAATCATCGATAGAGTTGTCTTTTATAATTAAAATCATCTGTGTAATCATTGATAGAGTTGTCTTTTGCAATTCAAATAATCTGTCTAATCATTGATAGAGTTGTCTTTTGTAATCACAATCATCCATTTATTCATCGATATAGTTGTCTTTTGTAATCAAAATCATCTGTGTAATCATTGATAGAGTTGTCTTTTGTAATTAAAATCATCTATGTAATCATTGTTAGAGTTGTCTTTTGTAATTAAAAACATCTGTGTATTCATTGATAGAGTTTTCTTTTGTAATAAAAATCATCCATTTAATCATTGATAGAGTTGTCTTTTGTAACCACAATTATCCATTTAATCATCGATAGAGTTTTCTTTTGTAAATAAAATCATCTGTGTAATCATTGATAGAGTTCTCTTTTGTAATCACAATCATCTGTGTAATCATTGATAGAGTTGTCTTTTGTAATCAAAATCATCCATCTAATCATCGAAAGAGTTGTCTTTTGTAATCAAAATCATCCATCTAATCATCGAAAGAGTTGTCCTTTGTAATCAAAATCATCTGTGTAATCATTGATAGAGTTGTCTTTTGTAATTAAAATCATCTGTCTAATCATCGAAAGAGTTGTCTTTTGTAATCAAAATCACCTGTGTAATCATCGATAGAGTTGTCTTTTCTAATCAAAATTATCTGTCTAATCATTGATAGAGTTGTCTTTTGTAACCAAATCATCTGTGTAATCATCGATAGAGTTGTCTTTTCTAATCAAAATCATCAATTTAATCATCGATGGAGTTGTCTTTTTTAATCAAAATCATTGATAGAGTTGTCCTTTGTAATCAAAATCATCTGTGTAATCATTGATAGAGTTGTCTTTTGTAATCAAAATCACCTGTGTAATCATCGATAGATTTGAATTTTCTAATCAAAATTATCTGTCTAATCATTGATAGAGTTGTTTTTTGTAATCAAAATCATCTGTGTAATCATTGATAGAGTTGTCTTTTGTAATCAAAATCATCAATTTAATCATCGATAGAGTTGTCTTTTTTAATCAAAATCATCCATTTAATCATAGATAGAGTTGTCTGTTGTAATCAAAGTCATCCGTGTAATCAATGATAAAGTTGTCTTTTGTAATTAAAATCATTTGTTTAATCATTGATAGAGTTGTCTTTTGTAATTAAAATCATCCGTCTAATCGTTGATAGAGATGTCTTTTATAATCAAAATCATCTGTTGAATCATTGATAGAGTTGTCTTTCGTAATCAAAATAAACCATTTAGTCATCGATAGAGTTGTTTTTTGTAATCAAAGTCATCCATCTAATCATCGAAAGAGTTGTCCTTTGTAATCAAAATCATCTGTGTAATCATTGATAGAGTTGTCCTTTGTAATCAAAATCATCTGTGTAATCATTGATAGAGTTTTCTTTTGTAATCAAAATCACCTGTGTAATCATCGATAGATTTGAATTTTCTAATCAAAATTATCTGTCTAATCATTGATAGAGTTGTTTTTGTAATCAGAATCATCTGTGTAATCATTGATAGAGTTGTCTTTTGTAATCAAAACCATCAATTTAATCATCGATAGAGTTGTCTTTTTTAATCAAAATCATCCATTTAATCATAGATAGAGTTGTCTGTTGTAATCAAAATCATCCGTGTAATCATTGATAAAGTTGTCTTTTGTAATTAAAATCATCCGTCTAATCGTTGACAGAGATGTCTTTTATAATCAAAATCATCTGTTGAATCATTGATAGAGTTGTCTTTCGTAATCAAAATCAACCATTTATTCATCGATAGAGTTGTTTTTTGTAATCAAAGTCATCAATTTAATCATCGATAGAGTTGCATTTGTAATCAAAATCATCTGTTAAATCATCGATATAGTTGTATTTGTAATCAAAATCATCTGTATAATCATTGATAGAGTTGTCTTTTGTAATTAAAATCATCTGTCGAATCATAGATAGAGTTGTCTTTTGTAATCAAAATCGTCCATTTAATCATCGATACAGTTGCATTTGTAATCAAAATCATCTGTGTAGTCATCGACAGAGTTGTATTTTTAATCAAAATCATCTGTCTAATCATTGATAGAGTTGTCTTTTGTAATTAAAATCATCTGTCGAATCATTGATAGAGTTGTCTTTTGTAATTAAAATCATCTGTGTAATCATTGTTAGAGTTGTCTTTTGTAATTAAAATCATCTGTGTAATCATTGTTAGAGTTGTCTTTTGTAATTAAAATCATCTGTGTAATCATTGTTAGAGTTGTCTTTTGTAATTAAAATCATCTGTGTAATCATTGTTAGAGTTGTCTTTTGTAATTAAAATCATCTGTGTAATCATTGATAGAGTTGTTTTTTGTAATTAAAATCATCTGTGTAATCATTGATAGAGTTGTTTTTTGTAATTAAAATCATCTGTGCAATCATTGATAGAGTTGTCTTTTGTAATGAAAATCAACCATTTAATTTTCGATAGAGTTGTCTTTTGTAATCAAGATCATCCATGTAATTATCGATAGAGTTTTCTTTTGTAATCAAAATCATCTCTTTAATCATTGATAGAGTTGTCTTTTGTAACCAAAATCATCTGTTTAATCATTGATAGAGTTTTCTTTTGTAATTAAAATCATCTGCGTAATCATTGATAGAGTTTTCTTTTGTAATCAAAATCAACCATTTAATTTTCGATAGAGTTGTCTTTTGTAATCAGGATCATGCATGTAGTTATCGATAGAGTTTTCTTTTGTAATCAAAATCATCTGTTTAGTCATTGATAGAGTTGTCTTTTGTAATTAAAATCATCTGTTTAATCATTGATAGAGTTGTTTTTGTAATTAAAATAATCTGTGTAATCATTGATATAGTTGTCTTTTTTACTCAAAATCATCTGTTTAATCATTGATAGAGTTCTGTTTTGTAATTAAAATCGTCTGTGTAATCATTGATAGAGTTGTCTTTTGTAATTAAAATCATCTGTGTGATAATTTAGCGGGTTGCCTTTTGTAATTAAATTCATCTGAAACTGAACGATAACCATGCAATAGTTTTCATTGTACATATTCATTGGTTTTCGTTGTACAGAATTGATGTACAGTGAGTATGCATTAGTTTCCATTGTACATAGTGATGTACAGTAAGTTTTAATTAGTTTTCATTGTACATATTGATGTACGGTGAGTATTCATTCGTTTCCATTGTAAATATACAGTGAATATTCATTTGTTTTATTGTTAAAACTGATGTACAGTGATTATTCATTAGTATTCAGTGTACATATTAATCTACAGTGAGTATTCATTTTTTTGCAGTGGACACATTGATATACAGTGAGTATAAATTTATTTTAATTGTACAAATTGATGTACAGTGAGTATTCATTTATTTTCCTTGTAAAAACTGATGTACAGTGGGTATTTAGAGCACTGGATGTATGTCTATATTAGCTAGGATTGTCAAGTACGTTTGATGCTTTTGAGTACGGTTAATGCTGAGGTGTAAAACAACTTTCTAATCTTGAAAATTTTATATTTTACTTTTTTGTTACTTCGGCTGTGAAGATTGCTGTGGCAAAAATCGTAAAATTATATTTTTCAGAGCAATCTGTACGGGCACTCTGTTCTGATTGGTTGAGGGAAATGAGAATTGTATTTTGATTATAGTTAACGTGTTTAAAGCGATAAGAAACAAAGTAAGTGCTGAGATGTATTTGTCAAATATGGGAAATAGAACAAAAATGTTTATCATGGAGTTATAACGAAATAATTTTTCCTTTTTTTTTTGAACCATCTGTGTAATACATTTATGTGATCTACTAAGAACACGTGTCTGATCACATCAACGATAAAGTCAACCTTTCATAATGAGAAATTAGTACGAAATTAACGTCAATATTGTTATTTCCAAGCCCATAAAGCATGATGCAATTAAATCTAAGTCACCCGGGTTAATAACTACCAAACTCAAAATACGAAGATTTGTGACATTGACCAAATCTTAAATTAAATTTTCCTTTCATCTGTACGTGTACACCAAACGTGAATGTACATATCGCACGTGGCACGAGCGTAATTTGGGAGATTTAAACAGGAGAATGATGACGCATAACATAAAGGAAAGTGTTTGCGTGTAGGTTTAACAATTTGAGTCATATCCCTTGATGTATGCAGTGTGGCTGTTTATAGTGATGTCTAGCATTGGGTCATGATGCTATAGACATGCAGCATCACGTCCCACCCAGTCACATTTTCCTGACACCAATCATTCTGAATCTGTAGAGCATTCTATTAATAAACACAAGACAAGTAAAGCCAAAAATGAATTAAGCAGGTAGGTAAACGCCTAAAGCGATGAATTATAAAATTATAATTGAAAAATAACATGTATTTGAAGTTTACATTTTTCATGATATTGTTATTAGCCTTTATTAGACAGTTTTGCTACACATGTAACACAGTAAAACAAAATGTTTTTTTTATATCAGCAATAGTTTTTGATCACCAGAGATATTTTACCACCGAGCTTAGAAATCATTTAAATACATTAGCAGTGAAGATGGGGAAGACTATAACACATTTGAAAGCACACAGACTAACAGGAAAAATACATCCTCTAAAGCTGCAAACAAATCATTGGTTATCGAAAGGAAAAGAGAATATATGAAAGGAGAAAAGACAAAGACAAACTGCTGAGTGATAAATCACCAAGGTTGATTGAAGAAGCACATACAGATTGTAGCCTGAAGGATGAAGAAGTAAACGGAGCGCCAGAAGAAAAAAAAATTAAAATAACCTTTGTTGAGGAAATGGCAAATGAAGCAGAACATGCAGCAGCAATGGGTGAACTGATCATGGTAAACAAGATTTTAAAAAAACGTTGTGGACAATGATTCAGCCACTCCATGCAAGTTAAAGATAAATAGAGAAGAGTGATAACAACGCAAAGCAAGCAGGCTGCGAGATGGGTCCAACACTTCAAAAAATTACTAGACCAGCCACAAACTGATGAATCAGCAGAACCGCCACCATAAGATGACATTAATGACATCGATATCAACCTACTTAATCAAGCAGAGGTCAAAGCAGCCATCAAAGCGAAGAAGAGCGGAAAGGCAACTGGAAATAATTCTTGACAAGCTGAGGTGCTGAAAGTTGATATGACCATTGCTGCAAATATTACGCTATCACAAATGTGACGTCAGCAGTTGTGAGAACGGGCGAGGGATAATATTCCTTTCCAGCAAAGTCTTCTGTAAAAGTCTTGGCACAGCCATAGATGACAATCTCAGACAAGAACAAGCAGGGTTCCGCTGTAAGATGGTACATAAATAAGATATTTGCTCTACACAACGTCATTGAGCATTGTCTAAAATGGAATGTTTTCCTTTGTATCCACAACTTAAAGAAGTCATTTGACAGTGCTCACCGCGAGAGTCTATGGAAGATTCTTAGAACCTGTGGAATACCGCTCAAAACAGTCAAACTCATTGGGAAGTTTTACTTCGAATAAAGCGTTATCCTTAACAACACTCGTACCGAATCATTCAAAGTGAAGTCTTGTGCTAAATGACAATATCTGTCTATGGATGTATTTGCTAAGACAATATCTGGCTATTTATTGCAGGCACTGAATGTCAATACTTGGTTATCAATACAGAAGCTAAGTGACAATATCTGGTTATACATATACACTCAAAATGACAATATTTGGCTATCGATACAGACACTAAAATGACAATATCTGGCTATCTATACAGACGCCAAAATGACAATATTTGGTTATCGATACAGACACTAAAATGACAATATTTGGTTCTCGATACAGGCACTAAATTGACAATATTTGGTTATCGATACAGACACTAAAATTGACAATATCTGGCTGTCTAATTAAACTAATACTGAGGTCAATGTAGGTTGAATGTATCAGACACGTCGCGGTTATTTCTTAGTTGCGTTTTTTTTTCTTTAACACGGATCGGTGTTAAATTTCATTGCACATCTTTGACGTTAAAATATTTGGTTTCTTTTCATTTAAAATATTTGTTTTCATATAATGTGTACTAAAACATCAAATGGCTATTTAAAATAAATTATTATGTAGATTCGAAATACTCTAAAAAGAAACGGTATCTTTTAATTTTAAAAATGTACATAAGCTATGTATAGCTTGAGACAAATGTGTCTTTGTTATCAAATTCAATGGTTTAAACCTACATTATTACAGCAATATCACTAAAGCTGTGTTGTCACAGTAATAACACTAAATTTGTATTGTCACAATAATAACACTAAATCTGGGTTGTCACAATAATAACAGTAAAGCAGTGTTGTCACAATAATAACACTAAATATGTGTTGTCACAATAATAACACTAAAGCTGTGTGGTCACAATAATAACACTAAAGCTGTGTTGTCACAATAATAACAACACTAAATCTGTGTTCTCATAATAATAACATTAAATCTGTGTTGTCACAATAATAACATTAAATGTGTGTTCTCACAATAATAACACTAAAGCTGTGTTGTCACAGTAATAGCACTAAAGCTGCATTGTAACAGTAATAACACTAAATCTGTGTTGCCACAATAATAACAAAAAAGCTGTGTTGTCACAGTAACAAAACTAAAGCTGTGTTGTCACAATAATAACACTAAATCTGTATTGTCACAATAATAAAACTAAATCTGTGTTGTCACAATAATAACACTAAATATGTGTTGTCACAATAATAACACTAAAGCTGTGTTGTCACAGTAATAAAACTAAAGCTGTGTTGTCAAAATGATAACACAAAATCTGTATTGTCACAATAATAACACTAAATCTGTGTTGTCACAATAATAAGACTAAATCTGTGTTGTCAAAATAATAACACTAAGTCTGTGTTGTCACAATAATAACACTAGATCTGTGTTGTCACAATAATAATACTAAATCTGTGTTGTCACAATAATAACACTAAATCTGTGTTGTCACAATAATAGCACTAAAGCTGTATTGTCACAGTAATAACACTAAATCTGTGCTGTCAAAGTAATAACACTAAAGCTGTGTTGTCACAATAATAACACTAAAGCTGTGTAGTCACAGTAACAAAACTAAAGCTGTGTTGTCACAATAATAATACTAAAGCTGTGTTGTTACAGCAATAACACTACAGATGTGTTGTCACAATAATGACACTAAAGCTGTGTAGTCACAGTAACAAAACTAAAGCTGTGTTGTCACAATAATAATACTAAAGCTGTGTTGTCACAGCAATAACACTACAGATGTGTTGTCACAATAATAATACTAAAGCTGTGTTGTCACAGCAATAACACTACAGATGTGTTGTCACAATAATAGCACTAAAGCTGTGTTGTCACAGTGATACCACTAAAGTTATGTTGTCACTTTTATCATTAAATAGACACAGTATCAGAGAGTTTGTTATAATTTAAACTAATTAAATTAAATTAAAATCTTGATTAAGTTTATTTAAATCCTGATTTGAAAATGTAATACAAATGTACAGTAAACATAATAAAACTATTTTAAGTCTATGTTGAGCACATCATTTTAAGACCTGTTTTAAATTATTCTTTTAAGAGAATTTTAGTAAAATTGTAAGTCAAATTCAAAAACTGCATGACATCCTGAACGTAAGCGTTGCCTCCTCCTGATTATCAATATTGTTTAATGCCTAATTGTAAATGTGGCCTCCATGGCGGTATATGTGGTTCAATATGGCATTATATCTGAAACTCATCAAATGTTTTGTTTCAAGAGCATGGTATATTTAAGTATCATATGTAATAATAAATCCTTCTAGAAAGAGTTATCATACATTTGAAATGGCATGTATATTGATATTACACCCTTCTAGAAATACTTATTATGCATTTGAAATGGCATGTATATCTTTAGTTACTCTTACAGACATGATATATTTAGCTACTCTTCCAGTCATGATATATTTAGCTACTCTTACAGACATGATATATTTAGCTACTCTTCCAGTCATGATATATTTAGCTACTCTTACAGCCATAATATATTTAGCTACTCTTACAGTCATGATATATTTAGCTACTCTTCCAGTCATGATATATTTAGTTACTCTTCCAGCCATGATATATTTAGCTACCCTTCCAATCATGATATATTTAGCTACTCTTCCAGTCATGAAATATTTAGCTACTCTTCCAGTCATGAAATATTTAGCTACTCTTCCAATCATGATATATTTAGCTAATCTTACAGTCATGAAATATTTAGCTCCTCTTCCAGTCATGATATATTTACATACTCTTCCAGTCATGATATATTTAGCTACTCTTACAGCCATAATATATTTAGCTACTCTTACAGTCATGATATATTTAGCTACTCTTCCAGTCATGATATATTTAGTTACTCTTCCAGCCATGATATATTTAGCTACCCTTCCAATCATGATATATTTAGCTACTCTTCCAGTCATGAAATATTTAGCTACTCTTCCAGTCATGAAATATTTAGCTACTCTTCCAATCATGATATATTTAGCTAATCTTACAGTCATGAAATATTTAGCTCCTCTTCCAGTCATGATATATTTACATACTCTTCCAGTCATGATATATTTAGCTACGCTTCCAGTCATGGTATATTTAGCTACACTTCCAGTCAAGATATATTTAGCTACGCTTCCAGTCATGGTATATTTAGCTACTCTTACAGTCATGATATATTTAGCTACTCTTCCAGTCATGATATATTTAGCTACTCTTACAGCCATAATATATTTAGCTACTCTTACAGTCATGATATATTTAGCTACTCTTCCAGTCATGATATATTTAGTTACTCTTCCAGCCATGATATATTTAGCTACCCTTCCAATCATGATATATTTAGCTACTCTTCCAGTCATGAAATATTTAGCTACTCTTCCAGTCATGAAATATTTAGCTACTCTTCCAATCATGATATATTTAGCTAATCTTACAGTCATGAAATATTTAGCTCCTCTTCCAGTCATGATATATTTACATACTCTTCCAGTCATGATATATTTAGCTACTCTTACAGCCATAATATATTTAGCTACTCTTACAGTCATGATATATTTAGCTACTCTTCCAGTCATGATATATTTAGTTACTCTTCCAGCCATGATATATTTAGCTACCCTTCCAATCATGATATATTTAGCTACTCTTCCAGTCATGAAATATTTAGCTACTCTTCCAGTCATGAAATATTTAGCTACTCTTCCAATCATGATATATTTAGCTAATCTTACAGTCATGAAATATTTAGCTCCTCTTCCAGTCATGATATATTTACATACTCTTCCAGTCATGATATATTTAGCTACGCTTCCAGTCATGGTATATTTAGCTACACTTCCAGTCAAGATATATTTAGCTACGCTTCCAGTCATGGTATATTTAGCTACTCTTACAGTCATGATATATTTAGCTACTTTTACAGTCATGATATATTTAGCCACTCTTACAGTCATGATATATTTAGCTACTCTTACAGTCATGATATAGTTAGCTACTCTTACAGCCAGGATATATTTAGCTACTTTTAGTGTCATGATATATTTAGTTACTCTTACAGTCATGATATATTTAGCCACTCTTACAGTCATGATATATTTAGCCACTCTTACAGTCATGATTGATTTAGCCACTCTTACAGTCTTGATATAGTTTGCTACTTTTACATTTATGATATATTTAGCTACTTTTACAGTCAAGATATATTTAGCCACTCTTCCAGTCATGATATATTTAGCTACATTTCCAGTCATGATATATTTAGCTACTCTTACAGTCATGATATATTTAGCTACTCTTCCAGTCATGATATATTTAGCTACTCTTACAGTCATGATATATTTAGCTACTTTTACAGTCATGATATATTTAGCTACTCTTACAGTCATGGTATAGTTAGCTACTCTTCCAGTCATGAAATATTTAGCTACTCGTCCAGTCATGATATATTTAGCTACCCTTCCAATCATGATATATTTAGCTACTCTTCCAGTCATGAAATATTTATCTACTCTTCCAGTTGTGAAATATTTAGCTACTCTTCCAATCATGATATATTTAGCTACTCTTACAGTCATGAAATATTTAACTCCTCTTCCAGTCATGATATATTTCGCTACTCTTCCAGTCATGATATATTTAGCTACGCTTCCAGTCATGGTATATTTAGCTACTCTTCCAGTCATGATATATTTAGCTACGCTTCCAGTCATGGTATATTTAGCTACTCTTAGAGTCATGATATATTTAGCAACTTTTACAGTCATGATATATTTAGCCACTCTTACAGTCTTGATATAGTTTGCTACTTTTACATTTATGATATATTTAGCTACTTTTACAGTCAAGATATATTTAGCCACTCTTCTAGTCATGATATATTTAGCTACATTTCCAGTCATGATATATTTAGCTACTCTTACAGTCATGATATATTTAGCTACTCTTCCAGTCATGATATATTTAGCTACTCTTACAGTCATGATATATTTAGCTACTTTTACAGTCATGATATATTTAGCTACTCTTACAGTCATGGTATAGTTAGCTACTCTTCCAGTCATGAAATATTTAGCTACTCGTCCAGTCATGATATATTTAGCTACCCTTCCAATCATGATATATTTAGCTACTCTTCCAGTCATGAAATATTTATCTACTCTTCCAGTTGTGAAATATTTAGCTACTCTTCCAATCATGATATATTTAGCTACTCTTACAGTCATGAAATATTTAACTCCTCTTCCAGTCATGATATATTTCGCTACTCTTCCAGTCATGATATATTTAGCTACGCTTCCAGTCATGGTATATTTAGCTACTCTTCAAGTCATGATATATTTAGCTACGCTTCCAGTCATGGTATATTTAGCTACTCTTAGAGTCATGATATATTTAGCAACTTTTACAGTCATGATATATTTAGCCACTCTTACAGTCATGATATATTTAGCCACTCTTACAGTCATGATATAGTTAGCTACTCTTACAGCCAGGATATATTTAGCTACTTTTAGTGTCATGATATATTTAGTTACTCTTACAGTCATGATATATTTAGCTACTCTTACAGTCATGATATATTTAGCCACTCTTACAATCATGATATATTTAGTCACTCTTACAGTCATGATTTATTTAGCCACTCTTACAGTCATGATATAGCTTGCTACTTTTACAGTCTTGATATATTTAGCTACTTTTACAGTCAAGATATATTTAGCCACTCTTCCAGTCATGATATATTTAGCTACATTTCCAGTCATGATCTATTTAGCTACTCTTACAGTCATGATATATTTAGCTACTTTTACAGTCATGATATATTTATCTACTTTTACAGTCAAGATATATTTAGCCACTCTTCCAGTTATGATATATTTAGCTACTTTTACAGTCATGATATAATTAGCTACACTTACAGTCATGATATATTTAGCCACTCTTACATTCATGATATATTTAGCTACGCTTCCAGTCATGGTATATTTAGCTACTCTTACATTCATGATATATTTAGCTACTTTTACAGTCATGAAATATTTAGCTACTCTTCCAGTCATGATACATTTAGCTAGTCTTACAGTCATGATATATTTAGCTGCTTTTACAGTCATGATATATTTAGCCACTCTTACAGTCATGATTTATTTAGCCACTATTACAGTCATGATATAGTTTGCTACTTTTACAGTCATGATATATTTAGCTACTTTTACAGTCAAGCTATATTTAGCCACTCTTCCAGTCATGATATATTTAGCAAATTTTCCAGTCATGATATATTTAGCTACTCTTACAGTCATGATATATTTAGCTACTTTTACAGTCTTGATATATCTAGCTACTTTTACAGTCAAGATATATTTAGCCGCTTTTGCAGTCATTATATATTTAGCTACTTTTACAGCCATGATATATTTAGCTACTTTTACAGTCATGATATATTTAGCTACTCTTCCTATCATGATATATTTAGCTACTCCTACAGTCATGGTATAGTTAGCTACTCTTCCAGTCATGATATATTTAGCTACTTTTACAGTCATGATATCTTTATCTACTTTTCCAGTCATGATATATTTAGCTACTTTTCCAGTCATGATATATTTAGCTACTTTTACAGTCATGATATATTTAGCTACTCTTACAGTCATGATATAGTTAGCTACTCTTACAGTCATGATATATTTAGCTACTTTTACAGTCATGATATATTTAGCTACTTTTACAGTCATGATATATTTAGCTACTCTTACAGTCATGATATAGTTAGCTACTCTTACAGTCATGATATATTTATCTACTCTTACAGTCATGATATATTTAGTTACTTTTACAGTCATGATATCTTTAGCTACTTTTCCAGTCATGATATATTTAGCTACTTTTACAGTCATGATATATTTAGCTACTCTTACAGTCATGATATAGTTAGCTACTCTTACAGTCATGATATATTTAGCTACTTTTCCAATCATGATATATTTAGCTACTCTTCCAATCATAGTATGTTAAGATACTTTTCTTTCAGACACAATCAAATTGCTGTTTGATTTTTATATTATGAAATATCCAAAAACTCTCTACGGTGATATTTAAAAAAATACTTGTAACATTTCTTATAATACTGCATATCAATTTTTTTAGAAAAAGTTTTATATGACAAACGTGCCAGTTTTATTCAGATAAAACGTCATGTGATGTATAATTAGCAATGCAAGTTTATTCAGATAACACGTCATGTGATGTATAATTAGCAATGCAAGTGCATTTAGATAACACGTCATGTGATGTATAATTAGCAATGGAGGTTTATTCTGATAACACGTCATGTGATGTATAATTAGGAATACAAGTTTTTTCAGATAACACGTCATGTGATGTATAATTAGGAATGGAAGTTTTTTCAGATAACACGTCATGTGATGTATAATTAGCAATGCAAGTTTTTTTCAGATAACACGTCATGTGATGTATAATTAGCAATACAAGTTTATTCAGATAACACGTCATGTGATGTATAATTAGCAATGCAAGTTTATTCAGATAATGCGTCATGTGATGTATAATTAGCAATACAAGTTTATTCAGATAACACGTCATGTCATGTATAATTAACAATACAAGTTTGTTCAGATAACACGTCATGTAATGTATAATTAGCAATACAAGGTTATTCGGATGACACGTCATGTGATGTATAATTTGCGATACAAGTTCAATTGGATGACGTGCCATGCCCTCTATAATTAGCAATAGAAGTTTATTCAGATAACGCGTCATATGTATGTGATGTATAATTAGTGATATTTGCTTGACACATCATGACAATTAGAATTAATAAATAGCCAACAATGACTTTCTACTTACGGACCTATTGTAAAATGTTCCTTCCAATCCAGACCCTAATACTAACAATGAAGTTCTATTTACAGATCTATTGTAAAATGTTCCTTCCAATCCAGACCCTAATACTAACAATGATGTTCTATTTACAGAACTATTGTAAAATGTTCCTTTCAATCCAGACCCTAAAACTAAGAATGATGTTATATTTTCAGAACTATTGTAAAATGTTCCTTCCAATCCAGACCCTAATACTACCTATGATGTTCTATTTACAGACCTATTGTAAAATGTTCCTTCCAATCCAGACCCTAATACTAACAATGAAGTTCTATTTACAGATCTATTGTAAAATGTTCCTTCCAATCCAGACCCTAATACTAACAATGATGTTCTATTTACAGAACTATTGTAAAATGTTCCTTTCAATCCAGACCCTAAAACTAAGAATGATGTTATATTTTCAGAACTATTGTAAAATGTTCCTTCCAATCCAGACCCTAATACTACCTATGATGTTCTATTTACAGACCTATTGTAAAATGGTCCTTCCAATCCAGACCCTAATACTCATTAATATGAAATTCAAATGAAACGATGTTTATTTAAAACATTTGCCTTTCACTCTTTGGATGTATGCCATTTAAAGCTGTTTACAAAATGGAATAGTTCATACTTACTAATACCAAAACTCAAGTATTGTGTACTTGTGTGTTATTAGAAGGCAAATCTTAAGCATTCTCTTAAAATAAAGTTCAGAATAAATTTCCCAATTTAAATTTAAATAAAAAAATATGTCAATAATCAGGGAACACAGTCATGTTTAACTCATGAGACTGGTGAATATACATTGTACCAAATAATTGCAGATCTTGGTAAAAACATCTAATTATACTGAAATATGGAGGAGTCCATAAAATGATGACACAAAAGTTCAAAGTGAGGAGAATCGTGCTCATCATTTTCACCAAGGATCTGAAATTCTTTTTGCCATGTCTTTCACCGAATGACATTGAAAAAACCGAGACTTCAAGTTCATCATCTAGTCTCAAGTTGTATTATATAAATGACAGGTTTTAAGGTTTGTAAATATAATATAACCTTAAATTACATGATTGACAAAAGCATATCTTCTCCTCTTCAAAGGACAACTAAATACTACTAAACTACAAGAAATTATCTGAATGTAAACATGGAACACGTTTAAGACGACAATTACCTTTCCCTTTGTAATTAAGGAATCTTCTTTCGTCTCATTTTGTGCTGGAATATGCTCAAATGTCAAATCATAAAATGGCTCCTGTCATCATAAAACCTAGTCTCATTCGACATCAGGAGTATAATGTTTTATCGCCAAACTGGTAGGGCTTTGTAATCCCCCGGTCGCGTAATCATTGGTATCTGTAGTGTTACCTTGATATCAAAACGGTCCACCTGGATCTGAACCGGATATCTGCTTATTGTTTTCACCATGGATTTCACCAGGTTGTTTACTCGTACACACGTGTATTTTTATGGTTTTCGACTCTAGTCATACATCTGTCTGTCTGTCTGTTTCTGTCTCTGTTTTTGTCTCTTTTGATGATAGATAGATATAGATAAATAGCTATAGATAGATATTTAGATAGATAGATAAATCGATCGATCGATCGATCGACAGACAGACAGACAGATCGATCGATCGACAGGCAGACAGACAGACAGACAGATAGATAGATAGATAGACAGATCGACAGACAGACAGACAGACAGATAGATAGATAGATAGATAGATAGATAGATAGATAGATAGATAGATAGATAGATAGATAGATAGATAGGTAGATAGATAGATAGATAGATAGATAGATAGATAGATAGATAGATAGATAGATAGATAGATAGATAGATAGTAGATAGATAGATAGATCACATATTTTTTCAAGATAAAATCTTGTCAAATGGGCAATAAGCAGGCGTTCATGTAGGCAAAAGATGAGTACACAATCAAAACCACTAGATATATTGCTATGTTTATAAATCACTCATAACAGCATCTGCAAGACAACTACGCGTATTACTTGTTATGCACCTAAAGTTTGGTACATTTTTCGCATGCCCTATCCTAGGGCAAGGCTAACGAGGCACCCGCCTTAAGACCCTCGCTTCTCTGCAATGCAGTTTTGTTTTGCTTGGGGCTCCATGCTCATCACTTGCTACCTAGGACCTCGGATGTTGCCTTGAGCCCCGCACATTTTACACTCGGGCTTGATAACCCATATTTTGAAAAACTTTTATTACTGCTGAATGTTTGACAAAGCTCACAGCTACTTACTTCATGTATCAACCATCAGCAGTAAATATAATGATTATCGACCTTAATAATGTTCCCTTAGCATATAAATAATAATAATACAAAATAATATAAAACAAATACCAAACAATACAAAGAAGACAAAACAAATACAAAACATTACAAACCAAATTCTAAACAATACAAAAGAAGACAAAACAAATAAAAAACAATACAAACCAATTCTAATGAATACAAACCAGATACTAAACAATACAAAACAATACAAAGAAAGACCAAGCAAATACAAAATAACACAAAAGAAAACAAAACAAATAAAAAGTAATACAAGACAATGCAAAACAAGACAAAACAAATACAGACAATAAAAATAATACAAAACAACAATGGATACTGCAGATGTCACTAACCCTAATACTTCTACATAATGCACTACTACTACTACTACTACTACTACTACTACTACTACTACTACTACTACTACCAATATTAGTACAACTATTACTGTTACTACTATTATTATTACTACCACAATTATTTATATTACTACTTCTTTTAGTATTAGTACAATCACTACTATTGCAGCTAAAACACTGCCGCTATTACAGACTCTAACTAGGAAGTAGTAAATATATCGATTATTCCTGCTAGTGCTATGATTCTAATAGATATAAAAAACCAATATCTGCTGTAACTACTACTACTATTACTACTACCACTTCAATTACTACATGCACTGCCACCATCGACACCACCACTATCGCTATTGTTGTTTGTGATTAACATAAGATAATTATACTTCCATGTTTACATAAAGAAAGGCTGATGCCACTATCAGGTTTGAGGCAAAAGTTGTTGTCAAGGACGTAGCAACATAAATTATGTCTTGCTGACACAACAACAAGAACAGCAACATCATCATCAACAACAATAACAGCAGCAACAACAACAACAACAATAATAATAATAATGATAATAACAACAACAACAACAATAATAATAATAATAATAATAATAATAATAATAATAATAATAATAATAATAATAATAATAAAGTAATTATCTGTCAAGAAACCGACACCAGTTATTTATCTACAGTTATTTATCTACAGTTATTTATCTACAGTTATTTATCTACAGTTATTGCCTGTGTCGTGTTTGTTGCTGGGGGGGGGGAATTAGGGGGTATTTTGGTATCCTTGCTCGTGAACGGGTAAAAGGAGTCATAACATCACTCACAATTGTGCTATGAAAGAATGTGAAAAATTTAATGTCATATTCAACGCCTTTGCTGTCGTTTGTCCTTGTGTATTTATCTAAGAGATCTCCTTGTTAATAGCACTAATTTACTTAATTAGACAGAAACATCTCCAATCAGATATAATTTTTCAATTTTTGACGATTCACTTTAGGGTGGAAATGTTAAGCGACTGTTATTTAAGGGTAGGTCATTTTGTAATGTGACGTAATCTGTTGCAATGAAGGACATATTTAAAAATGCCGGAAAAACCTATCATGTTTCTACACTGTTCTAAATAATCCACGTGTTTACCATTACTTCCTTACTGGGATCCTGGTGCTATTCCCTTTACTTTTATATGAGGCAAAGTGTCCTTTTATTCTACGTCGTGCCGCTATGATTTTGTAGATGGGGGTCCCCGAGTGGCCAAGTGGTCTAAAGCGCTGTCCGTTACGGATCACTGCCATCTCACCTCTATCTGCGTGGGTTCGAGTCTAAGATTCGGCGAATGTGGATATGTGAGAGAGCTTGCCAGTAGCTTCTCGTGGGTCGGTGGTTCTTTCCGGTGATTTCCCGGTTTCTTCCTCCACAATTAATACTGGCCGCCATGTATAGCCTTTCCTGTGCTGAAAAATGGCGTTAAACCCCACAACAACAACATTTTGTAGATGACATAGAAGTAGAGGATTCAGTACACATGGATTAGATGATGTTTTCATTCACAAATCACATTAAGGTCTAGGTTCATCTGACATTTAGTCAGGAATTTATGTTATTGCCATGTATGATTAATGCTGTTATGTGGAGGTCCCTACCCTCATTGCCATGTGTGATTGATATTTTTACCTGGAGATCCATACCCTCATTGCCATGTGTGATTGATATTTTTACGTGGAAATCCCTACCCTCATTGCCATGTGTGATTGATATTTTTACGTGGAAATCCCTACCCTCATTGCCATGTGTGCTTGATATTTCTACGTGGAAATCCCTACCCTCATTGCCATGTGTGATTGATATTTTTACGTGGAGATCCCTACCCTCATTGCAATGTGTGATTAATATTGTTACGTGGAGATATCTACATTCATTGCCATGTGTGATTAATACTGTTACGTGGAGATCCCTCCCCTCATTGGTGTGTGTGATTAATACTGTTACGTGGAGGTCCCTGCCCTCATTGCATTGTGTGAATAATATTGTTACGACATCGCTATGTGAATAATACTGTTACGTTGAGATCCCTCCCCTCATTGGTATTTGAGATTAATGCTGTTACGTGAAGATCCCTACCCTCATTGCCATGTGTGATTAATATTGTGACGAGGAAATCCCTCCCTAATTGCCATGGGTGATTGATATTGTTACGTGGAAATCCCTACCCACATTGAGATGTGTGATTGATTTTGTTACGTGGAGATCAAGACTTTCATTGCCATGTGTGATTGATATTATTACGTAAAAATCCCTCCCCTCATTGAAATTATTGATTAATATTGTGACGAGGAGATCCCTGCCCCGACTGCCATGTGTGATTAACATTGTTACGTGGAGTCCCATGCCCACATTGCCATGTGTTATTAATATTATTACGTGGAGCTCCCTACTCTGATTGCCATGTGATTCATATTTTTTCGGAGATCCCTACCTTCATTCACATGTGTGATTAATATTGTTACATGGAGATCCCTACTCTCATTGCCATGTGTGACTAACATTGTGACGAAGAGATCCCTACCCTCATTACAATGTGTGATTAATATGTTCACGTGGAGATAACTCCCCTCATTGCCATGTGTGATTGATATTGTTACGTTGAGATCACTCCCCTCATAGCCACGTCTGATTAATATTGTTACATGGACATCCCTACGCTATTTGCCATGTGTGATTACTATTGCTACGTGAAAATACCTGCCCTCATTGACAAATGTGATTATTTTTGTTACGTAGAGATCCCAACACATATTGCCATGTGTGATTACTATTGTTACGTGGAGATCCCTACTTTCATTGACATGTGATTAATATTGTTAATTGGAAATCCCTGCCCTCATTGCCATGTGTGATTGATATTGTTACGTGGAGATCCCAACACTCATTGAGATGTGTGATTAATATTGTTACATGGAGGTCCCTACTCTCATTGCCATGTGTGATTATTTTTGTTACGTGGAAATACCTACCCTCATTGTCATATGTGATTAATATTGTTACATGGAGATCCCTACCCTAATTTCCATGTGTGATTGATATTGTTACGTTGAGATCTCAACTATCATGGTATGTGTGATTAATATTGTCACGTGTAGATCCTACTCTCATTGCCATTTGTGATTAATATTGTCACGTGTAGATCCTACTGTCATTGCCATCTGTGATTAATATTGTGACGAGGAGATCCTTACCTTAATTGCCATGTGTGGATACTATTTCTACGTGGAGATCCCTACTCTCATTGCGATGTCTGATTAATGTTGTTACGTGGAAATCCTTACCCTAATTGCCATATGTGATTGATATTGTTACGTGGAAATCCCTGCCCTCATTGCCATGTGTGATTATTTTTGTTACCTGGTGATCCCTACCCACATTGCCGTTTGTGATTAATATTTTTACGTGTACATCCCTACCCACATTGCCATGTGTGATTAATATTGTTACTTGGAGATCCCTACCTTAATGTAATGTGCGATCAATATTATCACGTGGAGATTTCTACCCTTATTGCCACATGTGATTACTATTGCTACGTGGAGATACCTACCCTAATTGCCATTTGTTATTGATATTGTTACGTAGAGATCCCTACCCTCATTGCCATGTGTGATTGATATTGTTACGTGGAAATTCCTGCCCTCATTGCTATGTGTGATTATTTTTGTTACGTGGAGATACCTACCCACATTGCCGTTTGTGATTAATATTTTTACGTGGAGATCCCTACCCACATTGCCATGTGTGATTAATATTGTTACTTGGAGATCCGTAACCTAATATAATGTGTGATCAATATTGTCACGTGGAGATACCTACTCTCATTGCCATGGTTCTTTCCGGTGATTTCCCGGTTTCTTCCTCCGCCATTAATACTGGCCGCCAGGAAAAGCCTATCGTGTGCTGAAAAATGGCGTTAAGCCCAACAACAACAACAACTACACATTGCCATGTGTGATTACTATTGTTACGTGGAGATCCCTACCATAATTACCATTTCTGATTGATATTGTTACGAGGAGATCCCTACCCTCATTACCATGTGTGATTAATATTGTGACGTGGAGATCCCTACCCTCATTGCCATGTGTGATTGATATTGTTATGTGGAGATCCCTACCCTCATTACCATGTGTGAGTACTATTGTTACGTGGAGATCCCTACCCTAATTGTCATGTGTGATTGATATTGTTACGTGGAAATACCTGCCCTCATTGTCATATGTGATTACTATTGTTACGGGGAGATCCCTACCATAATTGCCATGTGTGATTGATATTGTTACGTTGAGATCCCAACTATCATTGCCATGTGTTATTAATATTGTCAAGTGTAGATCCATACTCTCATTGCCATTTGTGATTAATATTGTCACGTGGGGATCCCTACTCTCATTGCCATCTGTGAATAATGTTGTGACGAGGAGATCCTTACCTTAATTGCCATGTGTGGATAATATTGCTACGTGGAGATCCCTACTCTTATTGCCATGTGTGATTAATGTTGTCACGTGGAAATCCTTACCCTAATTGCCATGTGGGATTGATATTGTTACGTGGAAATCCCTGCCCTCATTGCCATGTGTGATTGATATTGTTAAGTGGAGATCCCTACCCTAAAGCCCTATGTGATCAATATTGTCACGTGGAGATCCCCACTCTTATTGACATGTGTGATTTCTATTGTTACGTGGATATCCCTATCCTAATTGCCATTTGTGATTGATATTGTTACGTGGAGATCCCTTCCCTAATGCCATGTGTGATCAAAATTGTCAGGTGGAGATCCATACCCCAATTGCCATGTGTGATTGATATTGTTACTTGGAAATCCCTACCCTAATTGCCATGTGTGATTGATATTGTTACGTGGAGATCCCAACTCTCATTGTCATGTGTGATTAATATTGTCACGTGTAGATCCCTAACCTCTTTGCCATCTGTGATTAATATTGTCACGTGGGGATCCCTACTCTGATTGCCATGTATGAATAATATTGTTACGTGGAAATCCCTACCCTCTTTGCCATGTGTGATTAATATTGTCACGTTGGAATTGCTACCCTGATTGCCATTTGTGAATAATATTTTCACGTGGAAATTCCTACCCTCATTGCCACGTGTGTTTATTATTGTTGCGTGGAAATCTCTTCTCTCACTAAAGATTGGTATTTTACACCGTATGAGTATCATCAGTACGTAATTTGAAGTTTTCTTGGAAGTCATTAAGAATGCAAAATAAACTTATTCTTTCTCTCTCTTTGTCTCTCTCTCTCTCTCTCTCTCTCTCTCTCTCTCTCTCTCTCTCTCTCTCTCTCTCTCTCTCTCTCTCTCTCTCTCTCTCTCTCACACACACACACATACATCCACACACTCATATATATATATATGAATTCCAAGACAAATGTTAATATGAGACGAAATATTTTCATGTTAACGCAGGTTCTATATGATTTTTAATATGATAAGAAACGATTGGTAAGCTCAGGTATTAATAGCTAAATACAGGCATCACTATCTAAATACAGGCATCACTATCTAAATACAGGCATCACTATTTAAATACAGGCATCACTATCGAAATACAGGCATCACTATCTAAATACAGGCATGAATATATAAATAAAGTTCAATTATCTTTGCCAGTAATTATACATATTTGTACATATGTACTAACGTTGTATCAGACAGTACTTTGTTCCGTAAGTAATTCAGGACTACAACTATAAATCTATCTCAGACCATCTTAAAACCGGATTATTAATTTTTAGTTTCGATTGTTATTTTCCTACTAATTATGGTAGATACAATTTCGCATGTTCTCTTTGATGACAATGCCGTGCCTTAAAACGTATAGCATTAAGCATTAAATTAACATATCAAAGGAGACCAAAGGGAACTGTCAGTATTACTGTTTTTTCTTGTGAACATAGTGCATTGTTGCGTTAGTTTACAATACGGGAACAATAAATATAACAATTTTTTTCAAGGGTTTCAAACCGATCTGTGAAAAAATGGTTTGTGTCAAGTACAGACATACTTTTATCATATGATTTTTTTTTAAAAAGAAAACAATTTATTGAATGGCTCCAATATAATGCATAAGGTTAGAGATTAATAATAACTCGTCCCATAATATGGTCGGCATGAACGCATTTAAAATTCGTCACATACCTTGGTCGGCATGAACGTATTAATAACTCGTCCCATACTATGGTCGGCATGAACGCATGGCTTAGTATCTCGTGGTGCTAGAGTATGAGCTGCAAACACCAAGTCTATGACCCATTGTCATTTCCCAAAGCCACGCTGAGTCTCTTAGGTAGCCATCGATCATGTAATGTACAAGATGTTTCGACTGACTTCTGGCAATGAGTTTGCCAGCTATTGAAAGCACGTGGATGTCCCTAAGGTTGTTGCATGATTGTCTGCTTGTACAAGTAGACGATGAATGCATTGTTCTAGTCCTGGGGTATAGTCATCTTAATCGACATTAACTAAAAAAGTTTGGTAAGTATCTGTGCCATGTGCGACCCTTCTGCTAGTATAGCCACTGCTCCAGGTGATTTGCCATTGGGCAACATGTGGATTTCATTCAGCTTATGTCAGCTCTGGAAGATCTACAAGTGTTATGTTGATTACCACTTGATGAGTTGATCCATTGCAACCTCGCTGATAGATGACTGGGACCGAGTATATTGTTGAAGTGGACTGTCCATCCTCGAAGTATCGTTTCTTTTTCAGTGAACAACATGGAGTTGTGAGCACGTGTTATTGGACATGTTCCTGAGTACTGTGGCGCGTTGATTGTCTTCAAAGTATCATAGAAGTACCCCATGCCTTCAAAGTATCATAGAAGTCCCCCACGTCTTCAAAGTATCATAGGAGTCCCCCATGTCTTCAAAGTATCATAGAAGTTGCCATGTCTTCAAAGTATCATAAAAGTCCCCCATGTCTTCAAAGTATCATAGATGTCCCCCATGTCTTCAAAGTATCATAGAAGTCCCCATGTCTTCAAAGTGACATAGAAGTCCCCCATGTCTTCAAAGTATCATAGAAGTTCCCCATGTCTTCAAAGTATCATAGAAGTCCCCCATGTCGTTCACGTGTATTCCTTGTCTTCATTATAGCAACTCTCTGGGTTTGCGCACTAACAGCTGCTTCACTAGGCGCTCAGATTAAGAGTTTAGTGTTAGAACTTGTCTGCCTGGTGTCAGGATACATTGACTGGATGGGACATGATTATGCATGTTTGCGGCATGATGCCTCAGCAATTAACATTACTATAAACTGCCACACTGCATACATCGTAGCGATATGACTGAAGATTTTACGTTACAAATTCAAGGATACACACACACACAAACACGCACATACATACACATACACACAGTGAGTTTGCGTTTGACAGGCATTTTGTGTTGTTGAATGCTGCCTCCTTAGATGATGAAGTTCCGTTTTTCGGATGGGCCTTCTAGAGCCGATATTTCTCATTCAGTAGTCTCTAGATGGCATCATCTTTCTCCTCAAACCAATCTTAATATTTAGTCTGGTGGGACTGAGGAGTGTGGATGCAGTTGAGGATACAGAAGAATGATCTGTTTGTATCGACTTTGTATCTAGTTGGCTGCATATTTCTTCAACTATCACCTTAAGCTCTTAGGGATCGTCTGCTCTAATGAATTCGGATATTGCACTTGGAGACTATAGTCAGTGCAACATTCTGTACGTCTCACTATAGTCAGTGCAACATTCTGTACGTCTCATGGCCTTTGTCACTAGAACATCCTGCATGTCTCGTTTTCTAAATATCACGTATTCAATAAAGATGACAATTCTTGTAACGTGGTTGTATCCTTGACGTCCTGTTGCTGTTGGGCAGGCGGAATACATTGTTGGTGTTCAGCGCATTGTATCTGAATGAGAAGTTGTTTGCTGTTGTATTTGTCAAATCATTTTAGCCAATACCACCCGGCTAAGTCCATCTCTAGCATTGAAGTTACCAAGGATAATAACTTGATTATCTTTCGAATGTGTGTGTGTGTGTGTGTGTGTGTGTGTGTGTGTGTGTGTGTGTGTGTGTGGAAGTCGTGGTATTTGAAAGACTTGTGAGCTTGCCGACTAGTTCGGTTTTGATAGCAAACCCAAGACCACCTTTATGTTGTTCCTCTTGACTAAGACCACCCTAGAGGAATGTGCAACCGACTTATGTGACCTGTTCTTCCTCGGCTAGGAGAGCTGCACTCAAGGCTGCTATTTTCATGTTGAATCTGGCCAATTCTCAACTAACATTACCTGTTCTTCACTCTGGTTTAGACGATGTGCTGTTTATTGTGTGCATACATTTCAGGAACTGATGGTAAGTTAACATCATCTTTGGCCTCTTGTTACGTGTGAGACCGCTTTGACAGAGCCACCGCAGCTGGGTGACTTTGTAGTGTCTGATGTGGGGAGAGTAATAGTGTTGAATTAAAGATGTGCAATTACCGTCACTCTCTCGCCCAGGCCTGTCTGAATCCATTGGTCCAGGCCTGTCTCAATCCAGTTGTCAATGCCTGTCTGAATCCAGTGTTACATGCCTGTCTAAATCCAGTGGCCCAGCCCTTATGAATCCTCTGGTCCAAGCTTTCTGAATACAGTGGTCCAGACCTGTCTGAATCCAGTTATGCAGGCCTGTTTGAATTCTGTG
This sequence comes from Potamilus streckersoni, assembly GCA_016746295.1. Classification (NCBI taxonomy): domain Eukaryota; kingdom Metazoa; phylum Mollusca; class Bivalvia; order Unionida; family Unionidae; genus Potamilus; species Potamilus streckersoni. Next base: position 780,777 of record JAEAOA010000713.1, read on the forward strand.
GTCCAGGCCTGTCTGAATCCAGTGGTCAATACCTGTCTGAATCCAGTGGTCCAGGCCTGTCGGCATCCAGTGGTCCAGCCCTTAATGAATTATGTGGTCCAAGTCTTTCTGAAATCAGTGGTCCATGCCTGTCTGAATCCATTGGTCCAAGGCCTGTCTGAATTCAGTAGTCATTGCCTGTCTGAATCCAGTGGTCAACGCCTGTCTGAATCCAATGATCCAGCCCTATCCGAATACTGTGGTCCAGGTCTTTCTGAATCCATTGCTCCAGGCCTGTCTGAATACTGTATTCCAGACCTGTCTGAATCCTGTGCTCCAGGCCTGTCTGAATATTGTGGTCCAGGCCTGTCTGAATCCAGTGTTGCAGGCCTATCTGAATCCTCTGGTCCAGGAATGTCTGAATTCAGTGGTCCTGCCCTAACGTTGTCCGCAGAATTTACCCATGTACAAGAACAATTTTTGATCAGTATCACGATTCATTGCGATTAGAGTTACATGTCGGTATACTCTTATCATGTGATCAACATATATACTGTGACATTTTGACGACGCAGTTTGCGCTACATTTCTTTATACTCTTATCACGTGAGAAGTTAAAGAGAATACAGTAAACAAACCGACACATTTACGTTAAAATGAAGTCATAGATCCCTAAAAACCAATACGGGTTGAAGACTATTTATTTTGCTGCAAACGCACAGTGTTTTAGTACTTAAATGGAACTTATTGTCGCGCATTTGAATGTCAAAAGATTTGTTGTTTACTAGGGACGGGAAGTCAGATACGTATGGTTCACTGTAGTGTTGTGTCGTATGATAACAATTTGTATCATTACAGCTAAGAAACAGACTACGTGCAATATATTACGTAACATAGTATTCTTATACCTATGAGATAGCATTACACGCTTACCTTTCCCTTTACACTTATGAAATAGTAATACATTTTCGCCGTCATATAAAGTTACTCATCAAACTTATCAACGTCTTAGAACATAGCGGTAAAGGTTTTAGAAAGTGCAAATCGGAAATAATCAGCGTTATTCAACGAGAATGTTTTAAGCGTGGACCTAATTTCATGTGCATCCATAACAAAATTTTGAAGTTACCATTACGTCTCGTGTATTTCCATCATAAATTTAAACAACATACATGCAAACACACTCCCATACACCTACCTACCTACCTGCCTGCCTGTCTGCCAACCTACCTGCCTGCCTGCCTGCCAGCCTACCTACCTACCTTGCCTGCCTGTCTGCCTGCCTACCTGCCTGCCTGCCTGCCTACCTACCTACCTACCTACCTACCTACCTACCTACCTACCTACCTACATACATACATACATACATACATACATACATACATACATACATACATACATACATACATACATACATACATACATACATACATACATACATACATACATACATACATACATACATACATACATGCACACACATATACAAATACATACACATATACATATATACACACCCATACGCACAAGCACACACACATACATTGCCTCATTGCATCTCATAATGAGTTAGATAAGTTTATAGTGACAAATTTTTTCAACGATTTTATTCACGTGTTACCTCTTACTATTTTTTTGTTTGGGATAAATGGCTAATAAATAGCATGATATAATAAATATAGAAATCGTCCTTTGGGATAAATGGCAAAAAATAGCATGCTATAATAAATATAGAAATAGTCCATGGATACAATGGCAAATAAATAGCATGTTATAATAAATACATAAATCGTCCATGGATACAATGGCAAATAAAAAGCATGCTATAATAAATATAGAAATCGTCCATGAATACAATGACAAAAAATAGCATGCTATAATAAATATAGAAATCGTCCTTTGGGATAAATGGCAAAAAATAGCATGCTATATAAAAATAGTCCATGGATACAATGGCAAATAAATAGCATGATATAATAAATACAGAAATCGTCCATGGATACAATAAATAAATTTCAAACTTGATGTATCACGGAATAAATATCAGTTGTCATTATAATAAACAAATATGAAGCTGTATGCGGTAACCGTGTGTGTGTGTATGTGTGTGTTTGTGTGTGTATGTGTGTGTGTGTGTGTGTGTGTGAGAGACAGAGAGAGAGAGAGGGAGAGAGAGAGAGAGAGAGAAGAATCTCAAAACAGTATGACGCACCATGTTGCTATTACGGCAAATCACGTGACTTTCCATTATTTCCATTGCTCATTTCTATAATTCAGTGACATTTGGAATCATCCATGCATCTGATCTCTTTATGGACATAAATATAAATCAAAAGCGTGTCATATGTTTGTGATAGTTTATGTACTGGTTTTTATGTCCTTCATTATTCACCATAAAATTTTGCAAAAGTCGATAAATACTGTTTTATTCAATGACGGATTTTGTTGCTTAGAATCACTTGTTATAAAGTATTTAAGGTATTCATTTACCAGACAGCTATATTTTTATTACGTTTTGAAAATTACATGTATGTATTTACAGACAGCTATCTTTTTATTACGTTTTGAAAATTGGATGTATTCATTACCAGATAGCCATTTTTTATTACATTTTAACATGTAATGTATTCATTTACCAAACAGTTATCCGTTTATTACGTTTTGAAAAGTGCATGTATTCATTTAAAAGACAGTTATCATTTTATTACGTTAGGAAAATTGGATAAATTCATTTACCTGACAGCTATCGTTTTATTACGCTTTGAAGATTGGATGCATTCATTTTCCAGACAGCTATTGTTTTATTACGTTTTGAAAATTATATGTATGTAATTACAGACAGCTATCTTTTTATTACGTTTTGAAAATTATATGTATGTATTTACAGAAAGGTATATTTTATTACATTTTGAAACTTGTATGTATTCATTTACCAGACAGCTATTGTTTTATTACGTTTTGAAGATTGGATGCATTCATTTACCAGACAGCTAACCTTTTATTACGTTTTGAAAATTATATGTTTGTATTTACAGAGAGCTATAATTTTATTACGTTTTTTAAATTGGATATATTCATCACCAGATAGCCATTTTTATTACATTTTAACATTTGATGTATTCATTTACCAAAAAGTTTTCTTTTTCTACGTTTTGAAAATTGTATGTATTCATTTACTAGACTGGAACTTTTTTTATAAAGATTTAACATTGGATGTGTTTATTTAACACAGTTATTATGTTTTACAACGAGGTTTATTTATTTACCAGACATGTATAATTTTATTATGTATTATGGATATATTTATTTAGCAGACAGGTATATTTTTATTAGGTGTTAAAATGGAATGTGCTCATGTACCAGACAGTTATACTTTTCTTAGTGCTAAATATTTGTTATGTTTGTTTAACATGCAGTTTTTAGGGTTTACAAGCGGATCTGTTTATTTGTCTGCCAGTTATATTTTTATTAAAAGTACATTTAAGTGTAGACAGTTCTCTCTGTAGGTACGTGTACACCTTCAGGTGTAAGGACTGAAATTTCACAGCCACTTGATTGGCTATTCTCTCTGTAGGTACGTGTACACCTTCAGGTGTAAGGACTGAAATTTCACAGCCACTTGATTGGCTAATTTAAAAGAAGGTTAATGGCTCTATTATACGGAGTGTATAAACGCCTGAATTTCAAAAGACAGTTCTGTCTAGGATTGACCTTGTTGGATCTAGGATTGACCTTGTTGGATCCAGGATTGACCTTGTTGGATCTAGGATTGACCTTTTTGGATATCACACCCACAAACCTTTGCTTACGAATAAGACACTTCACATAAGTCAAGCTACCGCGGCTCCCCATCCATTAAACAGTTAAACCAAAGATTGGTTGTACATATCCAATTGGTTAATTATAGTTATTGTTGTACATATCCAATTGGTTAATTATAGTTATTGTTGTACATAGCCAATTGGTTAATTATAGTTATTTTTGTACATAGCCAATTGGTTAATTCTAGTTATTGTTGTACATAGCCAATTGGTTAATTATAGTTATTGTTGTACATAGCCAATTGGTTAATTATAGTTATTGTTGTACATAGCCAATTGGTTAATTCTAGTTATTGTTGTACATAGCCAAATGGTTAATTCTAGTTATTGCTGTACATAGCCAATTGGTTAATTATAGTTATTGTTGTACATAGCTAATTGGTTAATTATAGTTATTGTTGTACATATCCAATTGGTTAATTATAGTTATTGTTGTACATGGCTAATTGGTTAATTATAGTTATTGTTGTACATAGCCAATTGGTTAATTCTAGTTATTGTTGTACATAGCCAATTGGTTAATTCTAGTTATTGTTGTACATAGCCAATTGGTTAATTATAGTTATTGTTGTACATAGCCAATTGGTTAATTATAGTTATTGTTGTACATAGCCAATTGGTTAATTATAGTTATTGTTGTACATAGCCAATTGGTTAATTATAGTTATTGCTGTACATAGCCAATTGGTTAATTCTAGTTATTGTTGTACATAGCCAATTGGTTAATTCTAGTTATTGTTGTACATAGCCAATTGGTTAATTATAGTTATTGTTGTACATATCCAGCTGATTAATTTTAGTTATTAATTGCTTGGGAAAAACTGAAAAAATAAACTCAGATAAATATGTTTCAATGTTGCTGTATCAAAAATTAAAATTGAATCTACCCAAAGTCGTTATAAAGCTGATAAATAATTAATTTGCGACTCAGTAAAATAACTAACGTTATTCAACTAGTCGACAATTTAAATCAGAGAGGTGGTAATCAGAAATTCTATAAAACAACAGCAGAAGCAATAAGGAAAACTAGCTTTAGTAAGACTATGTCCACTACTTTGATGAGATTTGCTTTCATGTGCCATTTTTAGCTGCTTTTACAATGACGCTTTGGAATATTTCGTATAGGTCAGTTTACTCGATTTTCGCAAGTCAGTTTGTTTTCCACTGCATTTTTCAAGGAAGTGTATTTTTCCACTGCAGTTTAATACTATAAAAACAGGATTAGCGTAACCTGTCTATATTGTATTAAATATTTTCAACCATTTCCCGGTTGTTTTTTTTGTTTGTTTGTTTGTTTGTTTGTTTTTTTCAGAGCGAACATTTTACACGTCGAAAAGAAGAAAATCTCCGTTGGCCTTTCTGCGTATGCAGCAAATTGATATTATATCTTTGACTTTAAAACTGAACACACAATTGTTCATTTATATAGAATTAATTGTACATAGTTGTTTGTATAATCTATTTATATAGTATTAATTGTACATAGTTGTTTATGTAATCTATTTATATATTATTAATTGTACATAGTTGTTTGCGTAATCAGTTTATACAGTATTAATTGTACATAGTTGTTGGCGTAATCTATTTTATATAGTATTAACTGTACATAGTTGTTTGCGTAATCTATTTATACAGTTTTAATTGTACATCCTAGAAAGAGGAATCTATTAAAAGTCCCCAAACAAACTAGTATTATTTATGAGTAGGAGTGAAGTATACGTGGTAGAGTTGAAGGAATTGCATCAATAGCACCTGGTCCTATACGATCTATCATTATAGGCTTTACCATGGAAACAAACTGCATTCGCATTGTCAGATCAATATCGCGTTATATGAAACAAACGTCATGCGATATTACTTTATGAGTCAATGTTTTTTATTATATATATATATATATATATATATATATATATATATATATATATATATATATATATATATATATATATATATATATATATATATATATATATACCGCGTTATATGAAATAAACGTCATGCGGTATTATTATATGAGTTAATGTTTATTATATATATATATATATATATATATATATATATATATATATATATATATATATATATATATATATATATATTTCGTGTTATTTCAAATAAATGTCATGCGGTATTATTGTATGAGTCAATGTATATATCCCGTTATAAGGCAAGGTGTCGACCATGTAAGGGCAGATGATAAGCAAATACATTGATAGATAGAGGAATGAATGAATATATGGATAAATAAATGGAAGGATCGACGCGTGTCTGTTGGATGGTGGGTAGATAGGCAGACAGACAGACAGACAGACCGACAGATAGATAGATAGATAGATAGATAGATAGATAGATAGATAGATAGATAGATAGATAGATAGATAGATGGATGGATGGATGGATGGATGGATGGATGGATGGATGGATGGATGGATGGATGGACGGACGGACGGACGGACGGACGGACAGACAGACAGACAGACAGACAGACAGACAGACAGACAGACAGATAGATAGATAGATAGATAGATAGATAGATAGATAGATAGATAGATAGATAGTTTGTTACGAAAATAGAGGCTGACTGGTTAATTGGCTGCTTTAGACGGCTTATACAAGACATTATTAACTATTTAGCATAGTAGCCCCAGTCTATTCAGTCATCATCGTAGCCCCAGTACATGCAGTCATTATCATAGCCCCAGTCTATTCAGTCATTATTGTAGTTCCAGTCTATACAGTCATTATTGTAGCCCCAGTCTCTACAGTCATTTTCATAGCCCCAGTCTATTCAGTCATTATTGTAGCCCCAGTCTATACAGTCATTATTGTAGCCCCAGTCTTTGCAGTCATTATTGTAGCCCCAGTCTATAGAGTCATTATTGTAGCCCCAGTCTATACAGTCATTGTTGTAGCCCCAGTCTATACAGTCATTATTGTAGTTCCAGTCTATACAGTCATTATTGTAGCCCCAGTCTATACAGTCATTATTGTAGCCCCAGTCTATATCGTCATTATTGTAGCCCCAGTCTATACAGTCATTATTGTAGTTCCAGTCTATACAGTCATTATTGTATCCACAGTTTATTCAGTCGTTTTTGTAGCCCCAGTCTATACAGTCATTATTGTAGTTCCAGTCTATACAGTCATTATTGTAGCCCCAGTCTATACAGTCATTATTGTAGTTCCAGTCTATACAGTCATTATTGTAGCTCCAGTCTATACAGTCATTATTGCAGCCCCAGTCTATGCAGTCATTATCGTAGCCCCAGTCTATGCAGTCATTAATGTAGCGCCAGTCTATACAGTCATTATTGTAGTTCCAGTTTATATCGTCATTATTGTAGCCCCAGTCTTTACAGTCATTATTGTAGTCCCAGTCTATATCGTCATTATTGTAGCCCCAGTCATTATTGTAGTTCCAGTCTATACAGTCATTATTGTAGTTCCAGTCTATACAGTCATTATTGTAGCTCCAGTCTATACAGTCATTATTGTAGCCCCAGTCTATGCAGTCATTATCGTAGCCCCAGTCTATACAGTCATTACTGTAACCCCAGTCTATACAGTCATTATTGTAGCCCCAGTCTATACAGTCATTATTGTAGCCTCAGCCTATACTGTCGTTATTGTAGCCCCAGTCTATACAATCATTATTGTAGCCCCAGTCTATACTGTCATTATTGTAGCCCCAGTTTATACAGTCATTATTGTAGCCCCAGTCTATACAGTCATTATTGTAGCCCCAGTCTACGCAGTCATTATCGTAGTTCATGTATATGCAGTTATTATAGCAGCTACTAATCGTAATTCTTTCGACAGAAATATAACTATTTGTGAAAAGGTGAACTGGTTCTAGGTGAAAGAGTTTGTGCTTAACGTTACCTTCATCTGTTGTAATTAAAACCGGATGCGGATTATCTATAAAATATTATTTTATGTAATAGTTGTTTGCGTAATCAGTTGATATATTATTAATTGTAAATGTTTGTTATCTTTAAGTAATATACATGTCATCTTTATATAAAATACATATCATCTTTATATATTGTACATGGCATCTTTATCTAATATAGAATCATCTTTATCTTTTGCAAAAATAGTAAATAAAAGCCAAAGAATTATACATGATTTAGAATTTCATTTAATTCACTACTTGTTGGAACATGAACATTTATATGAAGAGAACAATGACGCATACAAATCTTTAAAAGCAAACAATGAAAATGGTTTAGATAAATGTGACATGTATCAGCATCTAAATTTCAAAAACCTTGGCCATAGCTTTAAAATGTTGTTCATAAATATCTGAAAGCTCTCCATAGGCTCGATTTTATTGCTTTCTTTGTTTGCATTTGCATATAGAACGTGAAAATTAAGGTCAAATGTTCCCTTTTAGTAAATGTGTACAATGCACGAATTACATTTAAAAAATCATCTCTGAAGTCATCTGTCTAAATGCTGCTGTCCATTATCATCATGTCAAATTGCTGATAAATTTCATGATGTCATTTTTTTCAATGTGTTTTTTCTCTGATATAGTTTATATTGTCCCAAATTGAGACTTCAAAGGAAACGCTATCAAACATTTGTATCATTCTGTTCAAAGCATGAACACATGTTCCAATATAATTAGTTGTGACGTTTGATTTCGAAGAGGTAATGAAAATGTATTACATCTCGTTTACACGTGATAATTATTTAATGACATTTAATGTAATATTATATTACCAAAATTTAATATTCTTTCATTTGCATTTGACTCTTCATTAATTATCTAACAACTATGAATGTGTAGAAACATAAATCTATCCATCTCCATTTACGTCTGCCCTCAGCCAAGTATACTAATGGTAAGAAACTCTAACACGTTAGTCATACCCTTTCCCAATATTTCTCTCAAATTTCTTCTAAATTTATTTACATCAAAAATCATCCATGATAACTGCGTGTACCTTTTAGGTACCGGTTAATGTTATAATTAACAGCCCTATATCAATGTGATAATTATTATAATTTTAAAAAGCTTTAACAATACCAATATAAACGTGTACAAATATTGAAGTCTACCAGTATGAAGGTCTACCAGTATGAAAGTCTACCAGTATAAAAGTCTACCAGTATGACAGTCTTCCCTCATGAACAGTATACAGTACGATTCTTTGTCATTGATTAAATGACTAAAACAAATAATAAAATGGCAGTGTGTACATAATTTAAATTTAACGTTTTCATCAATTTATTGGAAATAGTGTGCGCCAAATGTTGCGCAACAATTGAGCAAAACACATTATGAAATGCGTCCTTTTATTGTTCATCAATGTTATATTCATTACTTGATAGTTTTAAAGAACATCCCTGATCGATGCGTTTATTGTCTTGAGGAGATTTTCATGTGTAATCCAGACCAGCCAGCTGGTCATTATTTGATATAAAATTAAAATCCAGTCACATACATCAGATATGACGCGGCCTGTTGAAATCCTTGAAACTGATTTCTCTATCATTTTTAGTTAATTCACATAGTGCACTTTTCTATAATTAGTCACTTTTTCTCGTGCAAATTAAAATCGTTCACGGCTTTAAGTTCTTGTAGATTCTTCTTGTATCTGTTCTAACTTTTTGACTGAAGTTCCTACTTTCCCTTACCGAAGACATTGCAAAAGTTCCATTACAGATTTTCAAAGTGGAGGCGCAAGATGGCTCATTCCAGGTATATACATTCGAGGAACTAGATGACGATGGGAGGAAAGTGGAGATGTTCCGTGCCGGTAGTACAAATTGTCGATGTTTGAGAGTAAATTGTGCGAAGATGAGTGGGGTACGTATGAATTCCAGTATGGACTGGGTTGCAACATTCGGTGCATGCTTGCGTAGTTTCCAGCTTCTGCCAGTAGCTCAAGACCCACTGCCGTCTGACGCTTCCATTTGGTTCTGAAATTGGAAAGAAGACGCATTTATTATAGTTTCGTTCTTCATAACGCATTAGCATGTGTTAAACATGAAAATTAAAGATTTATATAGTTTTCAAAAAATTACTGAAAATGTTCAAGTTTCTTATTTTTATGGTGTAAAGAATCATATTTTGATTTATATTTTGCTAATTTTATATTGCATACAATTACATGTTTTGTTTTCTATATATATATATATATATATATATATATATATATATATATATATATATATATATATATATATATATATATATATATATATATCACAGTTATAATGTGTATTACAATAAACATATTGTACAGTTTTGTATTGCATATTTATAATTTATGACTAGATATATATTGCAGTTTTGTATAGCATAGTTAAAGATGGTTTGAATCTTAGGTTGCTAATGTTGCAATAACACGCACACAAACAAACATCGACACATGCGTACAGCTATATCTACCTATACACAGATACAGACAGCTATATCTACCTATATACAGATACAGACAGCTATATCTATTTACACACAGATACAGACAGCTATATTTACTTACACACTGATACAGACAGCTATATCTACTTACATACAGATACACAGACTGCTATATCTACTTACACACATACAGACAGCTATATCTACTTACACATAGATTCAGACTGCTATATCTACTTACACACACATACAGACAGCTATATCAACTTACACACAGATACACAGACTGCTGTATCTACTTACACACATACAGACTGCTATATCTACTTACACACACATACAGACTGCTATATCTACTTGCACACAATGACAGATAGCTATATCTACTTACACATACAGACAGATATATCTACTTACACAGACATAAAGAAAACATCTTTTTGCTGTATTGATTGTTTCGCCATTTTGTAATGCTTTTAGTCTTGTTTAAGTGACTTTTAAAGTTTACATTGTACGTTGTTGTATCCTAGTTGCATATTTCAAGACATGGATATTATTTTACATTTTTGTGTCCTAGTTGCATATTTTAAGACATGGATATTATTTTACATTTTTTGTGTCCTAGTGGCATATTTTAAGACATGGATATTATTTTACATTTTTTTGTATCCTAGTTCCATATTTTAAGACAAGAATATTATTCTAATACAATGCTAGCATTTCTTGTAGCCTATGCGGTTTATCTAACATTGATCTATTAAACAGTTGGTCAAAAATGACCATTGACTCAATAAAAAATGCTTTGGTGCAATCTGAGTGGACAAAGAAATGAAATACGTTGGTGCAATCGGAATGGGCAAAGCTCGTTTTCGAAATCCACGTTTGTCTTAGATCTTCTTCTGGTACATCGCCTGTTTTACCTGCGATTAAGTCCCTTTCATGTTAATTAAAACTAACATAAACCCAAAATGCCCATCTGGTGTCCTGATATCTGTGATATATCAAGCAGAATTAATGACAAAAATTTTCACACCATATGTTTGAAAGACAGGTAATCCTCAAGGAGCGATCATAATGATGGTTTTATCATCAATTCCCTGAGGCAGCGTGAGATAAATTACTCAGTTAAAAATTGATCTTCCACTTTTGATTACCTGTACCGGTGGGATCTGATAAAATCCAATGTAATTAGCTCCATGTTTGGAGGTAGCAGATATTAAAATTCAGTATAATATGACTTGCATGATGGAGAGGCAAAACACTAGTTTGTTTTCTATAATTACATGATGGGAAGGTCAAACCCGAGTTGTGTTTTCTAAAATAAATAACTTGACTAAAATAAAACAATTAATAGGTCCGATTAGTGACGAGATGTTACAAATGTTCACGCTACCTTCATGTCATATTTCATGCGCTGACATCTCCTGTCAGACAAATATGGAAGAAGGGCACGGTACATCTGGGAACATTTACAGCAATCTTAGACTTGCGTAAATTTTGTTTTAAGACTGACTTAGCTTATAAGCAATTTGTTATCTAAAATTTGAGTTTGTGGCTTGTGGAGCTTTCTTGTCCAAATTATAAAACCTATAACAAAATTTGCTTTCAGAAATGACTATTTTGAAAGAATGTTAATTGAAAAATGGTAACATTAGTAAACCATGATCCTAAATATGACTGGCAAGCGAGATATTTTCGTGCTAAGAAATAGTGTGATTTTCGATCACAGTAACAACATTGTTTGTTTCTTCTTCGTGGAATTGTTTATTAATGCGTGCTGTATCATAGCTATACTTACATACGTAAAAGAGGAATCTGCAATGTGTCTATAGTTAATCATATGTAACCAATGCTTAGTGTCTCTTATGTGTGTATAATTAATTATATTTGTAATATAAGAGATCAATGTTTGGTGTATATTATGTGTCTATAATTAATTATAACTTTATAAGACACCAATACTTGATGTCTGTTATGCGTGTATAATTAATTATAACTGTATTCGAGGGGACCAATGCTTTGTGTCCGTTATGTATCTTTAATTAACTAATTAATTATAACTGTATTCTAGGGGACCAATGCATACCTTCTGTTCTGGTACCACGTCTTCACTTGTGTGTCCGTTAAATTGAGTTTTGCAGCAAGCTCCATGCGATCTTGGACACTGAGGTACTTCTGTCTTTCGAATGTCTTTTCTAAACTGTTGAGCTGATGGTCAGTAAATGCGGTTCTGGCCTTTCGTGGCTTTTTGCATTTCGATGATAAATGGCAAGTATTGGCACCCGGAGATACACAACCGGCTTCATCTCCTATAAGATAAGAATGTTTATGTGTGTATATCTATCTATCTATCTATCTATCTATCTATCTATCTATCTATCTATCTATCTTATCTATCTATCATATATATATATATATATATATATATATATATATATATATATATATATATATATATATATATATATATATATATATATATATATATATATATGTGTGTGTGTGTGTGTGTGTGTGTATAATGGGTCTACTAATATTAATTCTATTAGTCTATCCTTATTAACCATTCTCGGCATGATGTTTGATAGCACGTTACAACTTCTGCTGTGGAAAATATTATGGTTGTCTTGTCGATTTAATTATAATTTATTTACATTAAAAAATGTTATACATCAAACAAGTTCGATAGTGATTTTTGCTCCATAATTTGTACTAAACCAATCTCTGCAATGTACCAACGTTAATTTGTCTTACATTTCAATTTACTTGACAAAATTGTGTTTTATTTGGATTTTGGGAACATATTAGCATGCTAAAGCCATGATAAAAACAAATGGTAAAATATCAGAAGATAAATGTTCACCTTTAAAAACATATTCAACTGAAAAGTCCAAACAAAAACAAAATGGGCATATTTACTTTGAAATAAGGTAAACTGTTTATGATGTCTGTCAAACAACACTGAATAATTTGTTCGTCCCAGCACACAGTACAGCAGTTAACATTTATTTACAACTTCTCTATAAAGTGCATCTTTGTTATCTCACACTTCCTTTCATGCAACTCGATTTTGTATCATAATTTTCGTCAATTTCGTTTTTAGTTTATTTGTAAAATTTATGCCACCTTAAAAATAATTTACCGTGGAATTTCAATATTCTTCATTGTCTGACATTGTGTTAACTCACCTCATATTTCAAGCGGGATGTGATGTATTGTTGTTTACTAACTTATCAGTTAACTCACATATTCTTGAACAACAATGGCTTATTCTTCAAAGTATTTTGTGATAAAGTAACAAATCTCTTGTCATTGTTATATTAATCTTGTGTTGAAAATCGTATACAGTTTTAAGACCATTCTATAACTATTGTTAATAGTCGTACATTTCAATGTATCTGTTACAACAGCGCCTAATGACATTGTCACCATGCTTTTCATGGCCATCACCCGTGGAAATGTTTTCTAATCTTGGGTAAGAAGGGTTAAACAATTTTAAATCGATAGGAGTTATCGCTCAATCGGAGTTTTTGAAGTTCATAATATCCGACTAACAATCGAATGGAACTGCAATTCAGATTTCTTAATATGGACGTTGAATAAGAATCCTCCTTTGTTTCAATTTTTGCAAAAACATAACTTGAAACTTTAGTAATCACTGGATCGATCTGAGCGGCCTTGTAGCCACACAGATAGGGTGACGTTACGAATGAGGGATTTCCATTAGAAGGTATAGCAACAATATTTTAGGAAGAATGAATGATGACTCGGGGAGATGTGTTGAAACAAAGGACACGATGCTATCATCGCTCGATTAAAGTACGCTATATGCAGTGTACCATTTACAGAGCTTTAAGACCATAAAATTACTCCAGAGGTATGATCTGACGTCGCCAGAAAGGGTCCCAAATCAATGATCCTAAATGTGATAGAGGCGGGCTCAGTAACATCACTTGTATTGTGATAAACTAGGGGTATGCTACACCTCTCTATCAGCGTAATTAATACTGACGAGCTGCGATTTTGTTACTCGCTTCCTCCATATATTTGTACTGAATATGAATAAGATGACTTTTTCATACAGAATAGTAGAATTGACTGCAAAGATGGTTTTAAAACAGATACACAATGCATTGTCTTCTTCTGTTGCCGTAATAGTAACGTGTGCTCGTTTCTCGAGCAATGGATTTATGTCAAAAGAAATGTTATCTAAAGTGTAAAACTTGATACAATTGATTAGAGTAACAAAAAATGTTGAGTATGTATAAAACCAAAAGAGAGAACACAAATGTATATACTCCAAAGATAACACCAATGCAGAGTATGTACAAACCAAGAAAAAAACGTTAAATATTTACAAAATCAAGAAAGATAAGACCAAATCAAAATTGCCCAAAATAAAACAGACCCCATAAAGGTCATCAGTTTGAAATTATTGCCGTGCATTTAATAGTACTGTGTACGGGACGATTTGTGTTGTTTTTCTTGTCCTGCAAACTTCATTGAGTTAATTGTCCTACAAATTTCCTACAGTTAATTATCCTACAAACTTCACACAGTTAATTGTCCTGAAAACTTTACACAGGTCATAATCGTAAACATTGAATAGTAACTTGCATATAATTTGCGAAGAGTTTTGTGGCATGATTATTATTTAGCTGACATTATTTATGCGAAAATCTGAATAGTTATTTGGTATAACTAGCTGTGATATTATCATAGAAAAAAATTAAGATACACACGTGGTATAACTAGCTGTGATATTATCATAGAAAATAATTAAGATACACACGTGGTATAAGTAGCTGTGATTTTATCATAAAAAAATTACGATACACACGTGGTATAAGTAGCTGTGATTTTATCATAGAAAAAAAAATTAAGATACACACGTGGTATAAGTAGCTGTGATTTTATCATAGAAAAAAATTAAGATACACAAGTGGTATAAGTAGCTGTGATTTTATCATAGAAAAAGATTAAGATACACACGTGGTATAAGTAGCTGTGATATTATCATAACAAAAAATTAAGATACACACGTGGTATAAGTAGCTGTGATTTTATCATAGAAAAAATTAAGATACACACTTGGTATAAGTAGCTGTGATTTTATCATAGAAAAAATTAAGATGCACACGTGGTATAAGTAGCTGTGATTTTAACATAGAAAAAATTAAGATACACACGTGATATAAGTAGCTGTGATTTTATCATAGAAAAAAATTAAGATACACACGTGGTATAAGTAGCTGTGATTTTATCATAAAAAAAAATTAAGATACACACGTGGTATAAGTAGCTGTGATTTTATCATACAAAAAAATTAAGATACACACGTGGTATAAGTAGCTGTGATATTATCATAAAAAAAATTAAGATACACACGTGGTATAAGTAGCTGTGATTTTATCATAAAAAAATTAAGATACACAAGTGGTATAAGTAGCTGTGATTTTATCATAGAAAAAATTAAGATACACACGTAGTATAAGTAGCTGTGATTTTATCATAGAAAAAAAAGATACACACGTGGTATAAGTAGCTGTGATTTTATCATAAAAAAGATACACACGTGGTATAAGTAGCTGTGATTTTATCATAGACAAAAATTAAGATACACACGTGGTATAAGTAGCTGTAATTTTATCATAGAAAAAATTAAGATACACACGTGGTATAACTAGCTGTGATATTATCATAAAAAAGATACACACGTGGTATAAGTAGCTGTGATTTTATCATAGACAAAAATTAAGATACACATGTGGTATAAGTAGCTGTGATTTTATCATAGAAAAATAATATGATACACATGTACAATGCTTACTTACAAGTTTGCTAAGTATGTGATTTTTAATAACAAAAATATATAACAAGAATAACAATTAACCCAGTTTTTGATAGCTAAATAACATATTAAAACTTACTAAGTAAATTGGATTTCATGAACAAAACATTTACTTCAGTTCAAAAAAGGACATGATATACACTTAAATTGCATCTTAAAACTGAAAATATAGAAAACATATATGCATACATGCATACATACACACAGCTACCTACACACATCCTACATACATACATACATACATACATACATACATACATACATACATACATACATACATACATACATACATACATACATACATACATACATACATACATACATACATACATACATACATACAAACAGACAGACAGACAGATAGACAGACATGGACATAACACCTGACACTGATATATGTTCAGTATTCTAAATGTTTTAACTTACCATCATCTGAATATGCTGGTGATGAACTTCTGCTCCTTATCTCATTTTGTAGCTCATGAGAAGAATATTTAGGATTTCTGTTGCATGAATTGAATTTTTCATCTTTAGCACAATCTTTGTCTTTATTTCCCAATATGTCCGTAATTAGAAACGATGGTTTTGCACTATATTTAGAGTTACAGTGTGACATTTTGACATCTTTCTTATCGGTACAATCTTTTTTCAATTTGTTGCTGTGCATTCGTGATTCCTTACACCCTGTGACGTTAACTGGTTCAAAGCCTGTCTTTGCATCCTCAAAGTCATTTTCAATGTCCACATGCTCATCTCCTTCAGAAAGCGTACATGATTCTTCATGAGTAATATTGGCATTTGTCGAAAGTCTTGGATTTTGAATCATTGTATTGCTTTTGATTTTCCACTGTTTGTATTTAATATCGCCCTTGGCTTGACACATTTGTTATCTGTCCTTTTGCAGCTTTTCTGTCTTCACGTCTTCGCGCTTTTCTTTTACTTTAATTTCAGAATGAGAATTATTTCTCCATTCTTTGTTAATACCTCACAGTATCTAGTACCTAGTGTTTATTTTGTTTCTGTTCTAGAAGTTAAAATGTATTCAGATTAAATGCACTGGCCGCACTTTGCTACTGTCCACTACCAAATACGGAATATCTGTCTGACCATCAAATAATAAGTTGATGCAAATTTTTTCATATATCCAGCAAATGAATAGGAAGCAAGTTAAAGCCGTCCTCGCTGATTCTCGCGGAGAGCTTGACAATCTGAAATGTGTTGACAAAGTGTTTAACATAATACATATGTTTGTTTCCTTTCCGAAGATAGCAAGCCACTTAACTGAAACCTGGGTAGCGATTTTACGTTTTATACTCTGACATCGTCCTTGGATTTGCAGTCCTTATTGACTCCAGAAATGATAATGACAGTGATAATGATTTACTTGCAAATTACATACTACGTTATCCGTTGATTTGTTTACTGTCCATGAGAAGAAGTTAATATAACTTTGTCATGCGATATCTTCCATAGCATGCACCAGGTTAAACAACCAATGGAACCTTTTCTAAACTGAAAATAATCCAATAGCCTGAGTTGCCGTTGTTGGGGGCGGAGCCAGAAACACACCAGGCACAAACAGTCAAATGGATCGATCACAGAATGACACCATTTCGTGATACAGTAATCAAGCAGGCCGTTATTATAGCATAAACAGTTATTATTGCCTCGTTATTGTGAATAGGTTGCAAAGAAAGGGAAACCTTTAACAGGAGATTAGCCAATTATCCAATTGGCGTTAAACTATGAAACGATCAATGTGAAAATATGGTACAGAAAGGCCAAATGATTTATGGCAGGAGGTCCTGTTCAAAATGTTGTTTGATAAATCAAAAGAGGGCAAGAGGGTAAAGCTACTAGGGACATTAAAGCCATTTCGCTGCGAATAAATGTTAAAGATTCACTGCTGTAGTTTAAGGCATAAAACATTAGGTTGTCACAGTTCGCACGTTAATCGACATTGAATCATATTCCGAAGAATTTTAAAAATTCAGCCCAAGTTTTTCGCTTTTACAGACTGAAAGGGAAAACTAATCACACTTTATTATACAATTTTTGCTAGAAAAGTGCAAGTTCCTAAAATTGTTGAAAAGTTCTATACAAGAGTATTAGTAAACTGTTCTTATTATAAGTGACAATACACAATTCAGAATTATCTAAAACTCGTTAGAGTCAGTCTTTAAATCAGAGAGACGTTGGTGTACTGCTAAGGTAATTTGATGAACAATTAGGAGAAATTCAAAGTACGAGCATGGTGGCCTACCTATTTACCACAATAAATCACCATGTTTATCACAAACGTTATGTGCAATGACTGTGTTATAGCTTCTAAACATTGAATTGCAGAGAAAAAAACCTAGGATGCTTTAGACAAAAACGTTGCATATTTTACAACACTGATTAATATTTTCACATTATTGTACTGATATAGTTGTAGCAACATTTCGCTAAGGCTAAATGAAAAACGTGAGTCGATCTTTCTTTTTTTAGTTGATAAATATAGGTAGCCATATAAGCAGAATACAGTAAAATTGCGAAGTAAATAAAATTATCTTTGGCAAGCTGGCATAGGTAAAGCTTGAAAATTAGAGTGTCATAAAACAGAAAGAGGAAAGATCTCTTTTTTAATTGTGTCAAGACCGTCAGTTTAGTATCTGGAAGTAAAGGATAATTGTGTCAAGACCGTCAGTGTAGTATATGGAAGTAAAGCATAATTGTGGCATATTTGCCAGTACTTAGGACATGCAACTACTACTACTACTACTACTACTACTACTACTACTACTACTACTACTACTACTATGACTACTAACAATGTCATATTATACAGTTTCATATATCTATAACATACAATTTTGCTATAAACATTTTAGTTTTACTTTTTAAAATGTGTGTGTGCTTTCATCTACTTATAATTTTTGAAATTTCATTTTAAGAAACGCAGCAAGATTGTATTTTTCCTTAAGTACACTGAAAGTAATCTCATGTTTCCATCCCTAAATTCAGAAGCGATATATATCTTGATTTAACTGTGATATTAAATTAGTGGTTTACTCATTTTAAAATATCTAATTAATTGTTTACTCTTTAACTCTAATAGCTAATTTGTTGTTTTTAATACTCATTATGAAATATCTAATTATTGGTTTGCACATTATAAAATATCTAATTAGTGGTTTACTCATTATAAAATATCC